>JARHVA010000949.1:842500-975000 GCA_037957365.1 Torreya grandis
AGCAATTGCCTGGTTTGATTTAAATTTTCCAAGAAAATGGGTAGTTGACACTGAATTCATGCAGCCTGCTCGTAAGTCTCTAGCCAGAGCCACCTCTGTAAACGATCTCCTAGATAAATCTATTATCAGATTTGATGATTCTAGAAAACCTTCCTCAAGTTCATCTCTATCATTCCCTTCTCAATGTCTTCACCCTCAGAAGATTCATGATCCCCAAATAGACTCATTATATTGTCCTGAATGTAAAAATATTCTTCAAAAGCCTAGCCATGCTGTCATCAACATGGTTACCAGCCGAAGTCAGAGAGACATAGAATTGCAGAAATTGTTTGAGAAAAATAGACAGTTATTATCTTATAAGAAGAATCTTCAGATGGAAAGTACATCCCAGAATCCCTCTGATTCTGATGATGGTCATGTCTGGAAGACACCCCAAAGAGATGAGTTTTATAATGAAAAGGTTTTCCCCAAAACCTCTAATTTTAATCAATACTCTCCAGATGGAAAGAATAGATCTCAAATGTATTATTTGAGAACTACAGATAGATCCATAGAACAACCTACTGATGTTAGGTTGATGAACTGGAATAATCTAGCTACTAAGTGCATTAACAATCGGGTAGCCAGTATCCAGAATAGTTTGGATCAGGTCTCAAAGATGTTAAAAAGTATTGAATTATATCAAAAAGGTGACATAGCAAAAGCATTAAAAACAATGGATATAAATACAGGGGTACATTCTGCCCATATTCAACATAAGATAGAAAAAGAAGTACATCATATAGTTAAGAAAGAAAAAGAAATAAGTACAAAGATAGATACTGTTATTAGTAGTCATCAAGATATAGCTCACAGCCAAGAAGAATTAAAGTCAGAAGTTTCTGATGTAGAAACTAAAGTTGATACTATTATTTTTGGTATAGATTCTTTGAATAGAGAGGTTTCTTCCCAGCAACAACATCTTGCTCTACTTCCTACCAGCCAACCAACAGAAATTCAGCCGCTAAGTTTGAATCTTACGGGAGCTGATATTATCAGTTGGGAATCAGTAGAGAAAATAGAAAAGGAAGAAATATTTAAGCCAATAGTCACTCCTCTCAGTATGAAATCTCCTCAGCTTGATATAGATAAATCCTTTAAGATAGGCATGGCAAAGATAGGAGAACCCGAAAAGTATAGTTATTTCTCAGATGGAGAAACTTCAAAGCAACCCTTAGATGGACAAATAAGAACTCTGAGCCTGCAACCTTTCTTTTGGCAGTTTAATTGAGAACCTCCTGCTAAAAGAAAAGAAATGTGTCATGCTATGCTCTCATGGGCAAGCGTACAGATGTTTGGCTTAAAAAGAGATGCAAAAACTGTGACTCAACAGATTATTAATGGTTTTATTGGCAATATCAAAGAATGGTGGGATGCTGGCAATAGTCATTATAAGGATGCTATAGTAAATCATGCAGAACCTATCCCTTGCTTGTGTCAAGCCATATATTCTGAATTTGTACGAGTCATAGAAGATGAGAAAGAAGCCAATAGATCTAAGTTTCTCAGAGCACAATGTTGTGATATGACTATATTAGAAGAATATATGTGTGAGATGGAAAATCTATTATATGCTTCAGGTGAGATGTTTAATCCTACCTATAAAGTAAGATATGTAGAATCATTTCATAAGTATTTTGCAAAAAAATATAAAGCTGCTATGGGTGTTCAGTTTTCTAATATGTCATTTGGTCGAATCAATCAGTATATTAGAAAAACAAATCAAACGTTGTGTGAAGATAGGAAAGCCCATAAAGAAACTATGCAGTTTCACAAATAGCTTGGTATTAAGGTGTGTGATGTGATTGAAAATAGTTATGGATGTTCTAATCCACAGAGATATAGAAAACAGAGATATAAGCAAAAATATAAGGAAAAGTTTGCTTGTCATTGTTCTATGAAGCCTGCTGCTAAGTGGTCTAGAAAATCTAGATACAAAAAGTTTCTTCCTCAGAAGAAAATATTTAGAAAGAAAAAACATGGGTTTCAGAAAGCCCCGATAAAGTGTTTTCTCTGCCAGGAAAATCACTATGCAAATAAATGTCCTCAAAAAAAGGATAAAGCAAAGAAAGTTAATTTCTTGCAGAGTCATAATATTACAAAAGATAATTATGTTTTAATTCATGCTGATGATGCACAATATGAATCTGATTTTGAATATACAGATGAAGAATCAGAACTAGAAAATATGATTAATATGAATAATGAAGAATATAGTTCTGAGTAAGAATTGTCATCAGATTATGAGTCAAAAATTGGTTTTCAGATTGGTATGAATATTATGCAGTATTCTACAAATCATTTTTTTGACAGTCTCAGTTTGTCTCAGCAGTTGCAAACATTGAAAACTAGATATGATAGTTTACCGCCATATACATGAAAAAGATTCTGATGTTAGGATAGGCATTTTGTAGATCTGATTAAGTACCAAAAATAAACGTCATAATGGAAGCTCTGAATCATCCAGTTGAAGTTGTTCCAGGTATGTCTGATATATGCACTCTCGATGAACTATCTGTGCAAATTGTAAATTTTGATACTATCAAAATAGACGAAGATACTCCTAGCCCTGCTTGGCAATTACCCACTTTAAAGCCTTCTAATGTTTATGATAAAATTCCTTCTTTTAATCTTCTTGCTAGAACCAATATTAAAGTTGTTGAAAATGTTCTGCAAATAAAGCCCATAGACCAAGATAAATATTATTTGCAAATCTTAGAGGATAAGGAAATTAGTGCTTTAAAATCTCAAACCAAATATCAGTTTATGCATATAGGTGCTATTTCTATAGGATTTCATCCCTTATTTAGAAAAGGTCTAAATGTTAGTATGTTAGTCTGTCTTTTAGATAATCGCCATTTGTACTTCTCTGACTGCTTACAAGCTGCTTTACAAACTGGTTTACATGATGGATCAATTTTCACTACTGTTTATCCCAATTACCCTGTTGTTATACACCAGAAAAAGAATTTGAATCAAATCTTTAAGCTCTATATTTAGACTGCTGGCCTGCATATGCTTGCTGGATCTTGTCCGCTTGCACTGCAATATCAAGTCATGTATAGGCTTACCAATACCCTGTATTCTGCTGTTAAGCATTCCCCCGTGCCTGGCAAAAGCGTGGTGACAAAAGGTACATCCCATAGTCATATTATGTATTTTGAAGCAATTTCTTGGTCTGATTTAAAGTTTCCAAGAAAATGGGTAGTTGACACTGAATTCATGCAGCCTGCTCGTAAGTCTCTAGCCAAAGCCACCTCTATAAAAGATCTCCCAGATAAATCTATTATCAGATTTGATGCTTCTAGAAAACCTTCTTCAAGTTCATCTCTGTCATTCCCTTCTCAATGTCTTCACCCTCAGAAGATTCATGATCCCCAAATAGACTCATTCTATTGTCTTGAATGTAAAAATATTCTTCAAAAGCCTAGCCATGCTGTCATCAACATGGTTACCAGCCGAAGTCAGAGAGACATAGAATTGCAGAAATTGTTTGAGAAAAATAGACAGTTATTATCTTATAAGAAGAATCTTCAGATGGAAATTACATCCCAGAATCCCTTTGATTCTGATGATGGTCATGTCTGGAAGACACCCCAAGGAGATGAGTCTTATAATGAAAAGGTTTTCCCCAAAACCTCTGATTTTAATCAATACTCTCCAGATGGAAAGAATAGATCTCAAATGTATTATTTGAGAACTGCAGATAGATCCATAGAACAACCTACTGATGTTAGGTTGATGAACTGGAATAGTCTAGCTACTAAGTGCATTAACAATCGGGTAGCTAGTATCCAGAATAGTTTGGATCAGGTCTCAAAGATGTTAAAAAGTATTGAATTATATCAGAAAGGTGACATAGCAAAAGCATTAAAAACCATGGATATAAATATTGGGGTACATTCTGCTCATATTCAATAGAAGATAGAAAAAGAAGTACAACATATAGTTAAGAAAGAAGAAGAAATAAGTACAAAGATAGATACTGTTATTAGTAGTCATCAAGATATAGCTCACAGCCAAGAAAAATTAAAGTCAGAAGTTTCTGATGTAGAAACTAAAGTTGATACTATTATTTTTGGTATAGATTCTTTGAATAGAGAGGTTTCTTCCCAGCAACAACATCTTGCTCTACTTCCTACCAGCCAACCCACAGAAATTCAGCCGCTAAGTTTGAATCTTACGGGAGCTGATATTATCAGTTGGGAATCAGTAGAGAAAATAGAAAAAGAGGAAATATTTAAGCCAATAGTCACTCCTCTCAGTATGAAAGCTCCTCAGCTTGATATAGATAAAGCCTTTAAGATAGGCATGGCAAAGATAGGAGAACCAGAAAAGTATAGTTATTTCTCAGATGGAGAAACTTCAAAGCAACCCTTAGATGGACAAATAAGAACTCTGAGCCTACAACCTTTCTTTTGACAATTTAATTGTGAACCTCCTGCTAAAAGAAAAGAAATGTGTCATGCTATGCTCTCATGGGCAAGCATACAGATGTTTGGCTTAAAAAGAGATGCAAAAACTGTGACTTAATAGATTATTAATGGTTTTATTGGCAATATCAAAGAATGGTCGGATGTTGGCAATAGTCAGTATAAGGATGCTATGATAAATCATGCAGAACCTGTCCCTTGCTTATGTCAAGCCATATATTCTGAATTTGTAGGAGTCATAGAAGATGAGAAAGAAGCCAACAGATCTAAGTTTCTCAGAGCACAATGTTGTGATATGACTAGATTAGAAGAATATATGTGTGAGATGGAAAATCTATTATATGCTTCAGGTCAGATGTTTAATCCTGCCTATAAATTAAGATATGTAGAATCATTTCCTAAGTATTTTGCAAAAAAATATAAAGCTACTATGGGTGTTCAGTTTTCTAATATGTCATTTGGTCGAATCAATCAGTATATTAGAAAAACAAATCAAAAGATGTGTGAAGATAGGAAAGCCCATAAAGAAACTATGCAGTTTCACAAACAGCTTGGTATTAAGGTGTGTGATGTCATTGAAAATAGTTATGGATGTTCTAATCCACAGAGATATAGAAAAAAGTGATATAAGAAGAAATATAAGGAGAAGTCTGCTTGTCATTTTTTTATGAAGCCTACTGCTAAGTGGTCTAGAAAATCTAGATACAAAAAGTTTCTTCCTCAGAAGAAAATATTTAGAAAGAAAAAACATGGGTTTCAGAAAGCCCCGATAAAGTGTTTTCTCTGCCAGGGAAATCACTATGCAAATAAATGTCCTCAAAAAAAGGATAAAGCAAAGAATGTTAATTTCTTACAGAGTCATAATATTACAGAAGATGATTATGTTTTAATTCCTGCTGATGATGCTCAATATGAATCTGATTTTGAATATACAGATGATGAATCAGAACTAGAAAATGTGATTAATATGAATAATGAAGAATATAGTTCTGAGTCAGAATTGTCATCAGATTATGAGTCAGAAATTGGTTTCCAGATTGGTATGAATAGTATGCAGTATTCTACGAATCAGTTTTTTGACAGTCTCAGTTTGTCTCAGCAGTTGCAAACATTGAAAACTAGATATGATAGTTTACCACCATATATGATGTCTGAAAAAATGTTTCTTCAAAGTCAAATTCAAGAAACAAAAAAAATATATTTGAATCAGTTAGATTATATTCAAAAATAGAAAAATTCTTTGTCTTCTCAATTTTCTCAGCATAATATTACTGACAAGGGAAAAGCAGTTGCTAGTTCTTTTGAAGCAGATCTTCACAAGAAAGAATGGAGAACTAAGCGTATCAAAACACTGCAAATCTTCCTTAAAAAGGCTCAAGCAGAATTAGAAACTCTGCTGCGAGAAGAAGATGATGAGGAAGATGAAGAACAAAGATTTGAAGAAGAATTAATTAGAGTTGCTGATGATGTAGAAGCAGAATATGCTGCTCATATGACAGTGGATAATAACATTCAACAAGTTTCAGTTCATGAAACTAGTAATCCTGTCTGTGAGGTAAGTATTAAATGGAAAGGATTTAAACCTTATGCTTTAGATGTGTTATTAGACACTGGTGCAGATGCTTCCTTAGCCAAATTTCATGCTATTCCTATAGATAAATGGTTACCTAATTTTGTTTGTCTGACTTTCAACACTAAGACGATCATCTCTGAATATTCAGCTAGTGTGCTTGTTCTTCAAGGCAACACAGTATTTCATTTTAAGGTTATCCATCATGAAATGCCTCTGTTTGATATGATGTTCGAATCTGATAACTTAGCTTGTTTTTATCCGATCACTATCAATAAGCATGAGATTCTGCTAACACATAAGTATTCTTTATATAAAAAGCATAGGTATGAATGCAGAATTCCATTGAAAAGTAAAGCCTAGAAACCTGTAAATAATCAATGGATATTTCAGAAAATTAATTGTTGCAAAGCTGATATTGACCCTGTGCTTGCAAAGAATGTTGTTCTGATAATCCTCTTGCTTTTCAGCACAGAAAGATTCATGTATGTAAAATAGATTTGAAGTTATTCACTGATAAAGATGGTAAGGTTGTTGAACCTAAGTTTAAAGCTCACCACTCTGGTATGTCGCCTTCTCTCAGAGGAGAATGCCTTGCAGAAAAGATTAATGATAAATTATATTCCTCTGAATAAGTATGTTGTTCCTATTCAACATCCAATTCCTTCTAAAGATGAGATATTACAGAGACTAACTGGTAGCAAGGTATATAGCAAATTTGATTTGAAATCACGATTTTGGCAGATTCAGGTAGCAGAAGAAGATAAATATAAGACAACATTCATCACTCCCTTTGGACAGTATGAATGGAATGTCCTTCCATTCGGGTTAAAGACTACTCCTAGTATATTTCAGAAAATGATGAATGACATTTTTGCTGCATATAGTCAGTTTATTATAGTCTATATTGATGATATTCTGGTTTTTAGTAAATCACCTAAGGATCATCTTAAACATTTACAGCAATTTTATCAGATTATATATGATAATGGATTAGTTTTGTCAGAAAAGAAAATGGTAGTCTTCAAAGATGAAATTGATTTTCTTGGGATTACTATTAGATCAGGAGAAGTCAGTGTTCAGCCTCATGTGTTACAGAGTATACAGAACTTTTTTGATGAAATTACTGATAAGACTATGTTACAAAGATTCTTGGGTTGTGTGAACTATATAGCTGGTCATTATTTTAATATTGCTCAGGATAGAGTTTTGATTAATAAAAGATTGTCAAAACATCCTCCTTCATGGAATAATGAAATGAGTTCTGCTGTGAAAAACATTAAACAGAAGTGTGCTAATTTACCCCCTTTACAGTTACCAGGGAATGGTCAGAAAATTATAGAAACAGATGCATCTGATCAGTACTGGGGTGCTGTGTTAAAAGAAAAATTATCTAATGGCTTTGAAAAACCTTACAGGTATGCCTCTGGCAGTTTCAAGAAAGCTCAATTGAATTATCATTCAACTCATAAAGAAATTTTAGCAGTAATAAAAGCTATTCAAGCTTTTATGTTCTTTGTCAGGTTAGAACATTTCATTGTTCCTTCTGATTTGAAAAATTTTATGAGTATTTTAAATTCAGCTGACAATTTGAAGAAAGGATCTGTGAGTAGATTGATCAGGTGGGCAACTTATTTGTTAGATTTTGATTTTATAGTTGAAAACAGTGCTGGCCATAAAAATTCTTTAGCTGATTATTTAACTAGAGAATTTCAGACTAAAGCCATAATGACAGTCACTAAAATTCATGATGAATTTCATGAGCATCTTTGGCGCTCAAGGCCTCTGGTTACAACTCAGCTACAAAATGAGATCAGAAGATTGAAAGTTCAATGTTATGAAGCAACAGATACTTTAAATTGTCATAATATTGCATGGAGTACTCATTATGCAAAAATTGAAGGAGAAAATAGTGTGCATACTACTCTCTTGAACAGACCTGGTAATAATCTAGATTTAATGGGTACTAATAATTTGTTGAAACAAATGATTTATAGGATGGGCACTACATTTACTTTTAGATGGTCTACTTTCTGGCCAAATTTTAATCCAAGTAGAGAAAATTATTGGGAATCTCAAGATATGCCTGATTACATGTTTGAATTCTTGGACTATGTCATGCCAAGAACAGCTGCCACAAATTACTTTATGAACATTGCTCCAAACATGCTTCACAATATCTTTATGGCTTTGAGAATTCCTTTTCATGTTACATTTGAATTATTTTTGGTACAGAATCATCAGTACAATGCCCATGCTCATATACAATCAGGTATACCAGTTGCTTCCTTATGGAGAAAAGTTACTGTCAGTCATGAAGCCATATTTCCAGAAACTCCTGATGGAAGATTATGTCAGATTCCCTCTGCTTTGTTCATGGACCATACAATTGATACGACTGATGATGGTGATACTGACAACTCACCATATTCTCCAGCTGGTTCGCATGAATTTGCAGATGATGATTAAAGACTAATCACGGGGTCTATCCATGGTAGTCAGTGGAGAGCACTATAACTCTCTTTATGTCATATTTGTGGACCTCACCACTATTAAAGGCAGTATTCTATCGGCCGTGTTGATAGACTTTAGTTTACTGTTTGCTTTGGAGATGCGTAGTGGGCCCATAACCCACATGTTAATCGCATCTTTTATTTCTTTTGTTTTGGTCCGTTGATCTTGTCGGCTTGTGATAACCGTTGATCTTCCTTGCCTAATGCTATAAATAAGGAAGCTCTCTCGAGTTATAGATAAATCAATTTGGAGATCAACTTAGAGTCAAAGTCTAAGTCTGTAAGTAAGCTTTAAGTTTAGTCTTTTGTTTCAAGCTCTTAGACTATTTGTAAGGTGTTTGTTTGCAAGAAAGATTAATAAGAAAGTGTGAAGTGTTTGTTTGAAAGATCCTGCTTGAAATGGTATCAGAGCCAAGTTATGCAATCCATGTTATGCAAGCCATGTATGAGTTTCTATTTTTGTATCAATTTCTTTTTGTTCGATATCTATCTTGAGTTCTGTATTAGTTGTGTCTGGTTCCTTCAACTACTGTGATTCGGTATCGCGTTCAATTCAGCGTTGACGATAGGGAAGTGGCGTGGCCCATAACCCACAGTAACTTTTATCCATAAGGAAGCAACTGATGATTCTGTATCAAAAATAATTCAAATGTAACATGAAGAGGAATTCTCAAAGCAATAAAGATTTTGCGAAGCATGTTTGGAGCAATGTTCACAAAGTAATTTGTGGCAGCTGTTCTTGGCATGACATAGTCCAAGAATTCAAACATGTAATCAGGCATATCTTGAGATTCCCAATAATTTTCTCTACTTGGATTAAACTTTGGCCAAAAAGTAAACCATCTAAAATTAAATGTAGTGCCCATCCTGTAAATCATTTCTTTCAACAAATTATTAGTACCCATTAAATCTAGATTATTCCCAGGTCTATTTAATAGTGTAGTATGTACACTATTTTATCCTTCAATGTATGCATAATGTGTGCTCCATGCAATATTATTACAATTCAGAATTTTGGCTGCTTCATAAGATCGAACTTTCAAGCTTGAGATTGCATTCTGTAACTGAGTAGCAACCAGAGGTCTTGAATGCCAGAGATGTTCATGAAATTCGTCACGAATTTCAGTAACAGTCATGATGGCTTTAGAATGAAATTCTCTAGTTAAATAATCAGCTAAAGAATTTTTATGTCCAGCAATGTGTTCAACTGTAAAATCAAAATCTGATAAATAAGTTGCCCACCTGATCAATCTACTCATAGATCCTTTCTTCAAATTGTCAGCTGAATTTAAAATACTCATAAATTTTTTCAAATCAGAACGAACAATGAAATGTTTTGACCTGACAAAGAACATAAAAGCTTGAATAGCTTTTATTACTGCTAAGATTTCTTTATGATTTGAATGATAATTCAATTAAGCTTTGTTGAAACTTCCAGAGGCATATCTGCAAGGTTTTTCAAAGCCATTAGACAATTTTTCTTTTAACACAGCACCCCAATATTAATCAGATGCATCTGTTTCTATAATTATCTGACCATTTCTTGGTAACTACAAAGGAGGCAAATTAGCACATTTTTGTTTAATTTTGTTTACAACAGCACTCATTTACTAGTCCATGGAGGAGGATTTTTAGACAGTCTTCTATTAAGCAAGACTCTATCCTGAGCAACATTGAAGTAATGGCCAGCTATATAATTAACACAACCCAAGAATCTCTGTAATATAGTTTTATCAGTGATTTCATCAAGAAAGTTCTGAATACTCTGTAACACATGAGGCTGAACACTGTCTTCTCCTGATCTAATAGAAATGCCAAGGAAATCAATTTCATCTTTGAAGACTACCATTTTCTTTTCTGACAAAACTAATCCATTATCATATATAATCTGATAAAATTGTTGTAAATGTTTAAGATGATCCTTAGGTGATTTACTGAAAACCAGAATATCATCAATAGAGACTATAATAAACTGACTATAGGTAGCAAAAAATTCATTCATCATTTTCTAAAATATACTCGGAGCAGTCTTTAACCCGAATGGAAGGACATTCCATTCATACTGTCCAAAGGGAGTGATGAATGTTGTCTTATATTTATCTTCTTCTGCTACCTGAATCTGCCAAAATCCTGATTTCAAATCAAATTTACTATATACTTTACTACCAGTTAGTCTCTACGAAATCTCATCCTTAGAAGGAATTGGATGTTGGACAGGAACAACATACTTATTCAGAGGAATGTAATTTATCACTAATCTTTTCTTACCTCTGACCTGTTCACTTCTTTTATTAACATAAAATGCTTCACAACCCCATGGGCTATGAGAATCTCTGATAAGACCTTGTTCTTTCAACTACTGAATTTCTCCAAGGCATTCTTCTCTGAGAGAAGGTGACATACCAGAGTGGTGAGCTTTAAACTTAGGTTCAACAACCTTACCATCCTTATCAGTGACTAACTTCAAATCTATTTTACATACATGAATCTTTCTATGCTGAAAAGCAAGAGGATTATCAGAACAACAATCTTTCACAATCTTTGCAAGCACAGGGTCAATATCAGCTTTGCAACAATTAATTTTTTGAAATATCCATTCATTATTTACAAGTTTTTGTAGCTTTCTTTGCAATGGAATTTTGCATTCATACCTATGCTTCTTATATAAGGAATACTTCTGAGCTAGCAGAATCTCATGCTTGTTGATTGTGATCAGAGAAAAGCAAGCTAAGTTATCAGATCTAAACATCATATCAAACAAAGGCATTTCATGATGGATAACCTTAAAATTAAATATTGTATTCCCTAAGAGAATAGGAACACTAGCTGAATATTCAGAGATGATCGTCTTAGTGTTGAAAGTAAGACGAACAACGTCAGGCATCCATTTATCTGTTGGAATAGCATGAAATCTAGCTAATGAAGCATCAGCACCTGTGTCTAACAAGACATCTAAAGCATAAGGTTTAAATCCTTTCCATTTTATGCTTACCTCACAGACAAGATTACTAGTCTCATGAACTGAAACTTGTTGAATATTATTTTCAACTGTCATATGAGTAGCAGCATATTCTGCTTCTGCAGCATCAACAACCCTAATCAATTTTTCTTCAAATTTTTGTTCTTCATCTTCCTCATCAACTTCTTCTCGCAGCAGAGTTTCCAATTCTGCTTGAGCCTTTTTCAAGAAGATTTGCAGTGTTTTGATATGCTTAGTTCTCCATTCTCTCCTATGAAGATCTGCTTCAAAAGAACTAGCAACTGTTTTTCCCTTGTCATTGATATTATGCTGAGAAAACTGAGAAGACAAATAATTTTTTTGATTCTGAATATAATCTAACTGATTCAAATATCTTTTTTCTGTTTCTTGAATTTGACTATGAAGAAACATTTTTTCAGACATCATATATGGTGGTAAACTATCATATCTAGTTTTCAATGTTTGCAACTGTTGAGACAAACTGAGACTGTCAGAAAACTGATTCGTAGAATACTGCATACTATTCATACCAATCTGGAAACCAATTTTTGACTCATAATCTGATGACAATTCTGACTCAGAACTATATTCTTCATTATTCATATTAATCACATTTTCTAGTTCTGATTCATCATCTATTTATTCAAAATCAGATTCATATTGAGCATCATCAGCAGGAACATAATCATCTTCTGTAATATTATGACTCTGCAAGAAATTAACTTTCTTTGCTTTATCCTTTTTCTAAGGACATTTATTTGCATAGTAATTTCCCTGGTAGAGAAAACACTTTATCGGGGCTTTCTGAAACCCATGTTTTTTCTTTCTAAATATTTTCTTCTGAGGAAGAAACTTTTTGTATCTAGATTTTCTAGACCACTTAGCAGCAGGCTTCATAGAACAATGACAAGCAGACTTTTCCTTATATTTTTGCTTATATCTTTGTTTTCTATATCTCTGTGGATTAGAACATCCATAACTATTTTCAATCACATCACACACCTTAATACCAAGCTGTTTGTGAAACTCCATAGTTTCTTTATGGGCTTTCCTATCTTCACAATGCTTTTGATTTGTTTTTCTAATATACTGATTGATTCGACCAAATGACATATTAGAAAACTGAACACCCATAGCAGCTTTATATTTTTTTGTAAAATACTTAGGAAATGATTCTACATATCTTAATTTATAGGCGGGACTAAACATCTCACCTGAAGCATATAATAGATTTTCCATCTCACACATATATTCTTCTAATCTAGTCATATCACAACATTGTGCTCTGAGAATCTTAGATCTGTTGGCTTCTTTCTCATCTTCTATGACTCCTACAAATTCAGAATATATGACTTGACACAAGCAAGGGACAGGTTTTGCATGATTTACTATAGCATCCTTATACTGACTATTGCCAGTATCCCACCATTCTTTGATATTGCCAATAAAACCATTAATAATGTATTGAGTCACAGATTTTGCATCTCTTTTTAAGCCAAACATCTGTACACTTGCCCATGCGAGCATAACATGACACATTTCTTTTCTTTTAGCAGGAGGTTCACAATTAAACTGCCAAAAGAAAGGTTGCAGGCTCAGAGTTCTTATTTGTCCATCTAAGGGTTGCTTTGAAGTTTCTCCATCTGAGAAATAACTATACTTTTCTGGTTCTCCTATCTTTGCCATGCCTATCTAAAAGGCTTTATCTATATCAAGCTGAGGAGCTTTCATACTGAGAGGAGTGACTATTGGCTTAAATATTTCTTCCTTTTCTATTTTCTCTACTGATTCCCAACTGATAATATCAGCTCCCGTTAGATTCAAACTTAGCGGCTGAATTTTTGTGGGTTGGCTAGTAGGAAGTAGAGCAAGATGTTGTTGCTGGGAAGAAACCTCTCTATTCAAAGAATCTATACCAAAAATAATAGTATCAACTTTAGTTTCTACATCAGAAACTTCTGACTTTAATTCTTCTTGGCTGTGAGCTATATCTTGATGACTACTAATAACAGTATCTATCTTTGTACTTATTTCTTCTTCTTTCTTAACTATATGCTATACTTATTTTTCTATCTTCTGTTGAATATGAGCAGAATGTACCCCAGTATTTATATCCATGGTTTTTAATGCTTTTGCTATGTCACCTTTCTGATATAATTCAATACTTTGTAACATATTTGAGACCTGATCCAAACTATTCTGGATACTGGCTACCCGATTGTTAATGCACTTAGTAGTTAGATTATTCCAGTTCATCAACCAAACCTCAGTAGGTTGTTCTATGGATCTATCTGTAGTTCTCAAATAATACATTTGAGATCTATTCTTTCCATCTAGAGAGTATTGATTAAAATCAAAGGTTTTAGGGAAAACCTTTTCATTATATGACTCATCTCCTTGGGGTGTCTTCCAGACATGACCATCATCAAAATCAGAGGGATTCTGGGATGTACTTTCCATCTGAAGATTCTTCTTATAAGATAATAACTATCTATTTTTCTCAAACAGTTTTTGCAATTCTATGTCTCTTTGACTTCGGCTGGTAACCATGTTGATGATAGCATGGCTAGGCTTTTGAAGAATATTTTTACAGTTAGGACAATAGAATGAGTCTATTTTGGGATCATGAATCTTCTGAGGGTGAAGACATTGAGAAGGGAATGATAGAGATGAACTTGAGGAAGGTTTTATAGAAGCATCAAATCTGATAATAGATTTATCTGGGAGATCTTTTACAGAGGTGGCTCTGGCTAGAGACTTACGAGCAGGCTGCATGAATTCAGTGTCAACTACCCATTTTCTTGGAAACTTTAAATCAGACCAGGCAATTGCTTCAAAAGACATAATATGACTATGGGATACCATTTCAAGCAAGATCTTTCAAACAAACACTTCACACTTTCTTGTTAATCTTTCTTGCAAACTTACACCTTACAAATAGTCTAAGAGCTTGAAACAAAAGACTAAACTTAAAGCTTACTTACAGACTCAGACTTCAACTCCAAGTTGATCTCCAAATTGATCTGTCTATAACTTGAGAGAGCTTCCTTATTTATAGCATTAGGCAAGGAAGATCAATGGTTATCACAAGTCGACAAGATCAACAGACCAAAACAAAAGAAACAAAAGATGCAATTTACATGTGGGTTATGGGCCCACTACGCACCACCAAAAGCAAATAGTAAACTAAAGTCTATCGACACGGCCGACAGAATACCGCCTTTAATAGTGGTGAGGTCCACAAATATGACATAAAGAGAGTTATAGTGCTCTCCACTCACTACCACGGATAGACCCCGTGATTAGTCTTTAATCATCATCTGCAAATTCATGAGAACCAGCTGGCGAATATGGTGAGTTGTCAGTATCACCATCATCATCATGCGTATCACTTTTGGTATAATCATTGAATAAGGCAGATGGAATCCGACATAATCTTTCATCATAAGTCTTTGGAAAGATGGCTTCATGACTGACTATAACCTTTCTCCAGAGGGAAGCAACTGGTTAAGCCGGTTGAATAGAAGCATGGGCATTGTACTGATGATTCTGCACCAAGAATAATTCAAACTTAACTCTGAAAGGAATTCTCAAGGCAATAAAAATATTTTAAAGAATGTTTGGAGCAATATTCACAAAATAATCTGTGGCAGCTGTTCTTGGCATTATATAGTCCAAGAATTCAAACATGTAATCAGGCATATCTTGAGATTCTCAATAATTTTCTCGACTAGGATTAAACTTTGGCTAGAAAGTAGACCATCTAAAAGTGAATGTAGTGCCCATCCTATAGATCATATTTTTTAACAAATTATTAGCACCCATTAGATCTGGATTATTACTAGGTCTATTTAATAGTGTAGTATGTACACTATTTTCTCCTTCAATGAATGCATAATGTGTGCTCCATGCAATATTATTACAATTCAAAATTTTGGCTGCTTCATAAGATTGAACTTTCAATCTTGAGATTGCATTCTGTAACTAAGTAGCAACCAGAGGTCTTGAATGCCATAGATGTTCATGAAATTTGTCACGAATTTCAGTAACAGTCATGATGGCTTTAGAATGAAATTCTCTAATTAAATAATCAGCTAAAGAATTTTTATGTCCAGCAATGTGCTCAACTGTGAAATCAAAATCTGACAAATAAGTTGCCCACCTGATCAATCTACTCACAGATCCTTTCTTCAAATTGTCAGCTGAATTTAAAATACTCATAAATTTTTTCAAATCAGAACGAACAATGAAATGTTTTGTCCTTATAAAGAACATAAAAGCTTGAATAGCTTTTATTACTACTAAGATTTCTTTATGAGTTGAATGATAATTCAACTGAGCTTTCTTGAAACTTCCAGAGGCATACCTACAAGGTTTTTCAAATCCATCATACAATCTTTCTTTTAACACAACACCCCAATATTGATCAAATGCATCTGTTTCTATAATTTTCTGACCATTGCCTGGTAACTGGAAAGGAGGCAACTTAGCACATTTCTGTTTAATTCTGTTTACAACAGCACTCATTTCATTAGTCCATGGAGGAGAATTTTTGGACAGTCTTCTATTAAGCAAGACTCTATCCTGAGCAACATTAAAATAATGACCAGCTATATAGTTCACACAACCCAAGAATCTTTGTAACATAGTCTTATCAGTAATTTCATCAGAAAAGTTCTGTATACTCTGTAACACATGAGGCTGAACACTAACTTTTCCTGATCTAATAGTAATCCCAAGAAAATCAATTTCATCTTTGAAGACTACCATTTTCTTTTCTGACAAAACTAATCCATTATCATATATAATCTGATAAAATTGTTGTAAATGTTTAAGATGATCCTTAGGTGATTTACTGAAAACCAGAATATCATCAATAGAGACTATAATAAACTGACTATAGGTAGCAAAAAATTCATTCATCATTTTCTAAAATATACTCGAAGCAGTCTTTAACCTGAATGGAAGGACATTCCATTCATACTGTCCAAAGGGAGTGATGAATGTTGTCTTATATTTATTTTCTTCTGCTACCTGAATCTGCCAAAATCCTAATTTCAAATCAATTTTACTATATACCTTGCTACCAGTTAGTCTCTGTAATATCTCATCTTTAGAAGGAATTGGATGTTGAATAGGAACAACATACTTATTCAGAGGAATGTAATTTATCACTAATCTTTTCTTACCTCTAACCTGCTCACTTTTTTTATTCACATAAAATGCTTCACAACTCCATGGGCTATGAGAGTCTCTGATAAGGCCTTGTTCTTTCAACTGCTGAATTTATGCAAGGTATTCTACTCTGAGAGAAGGCGACATACCAGAGTGGTGAGCTTTAAACTTAGGTTCAACAACCTTACCATCCTTATCAGTGACTAACTTCAAATCTATTTTACATACATGAATCTTTCTGTGCTGAAAAGCAAGAGGATTATCAGAAAAACAATCTTTCACAATCTTTGCAAGCACAGGGTCAATATTAGCTTTGCAAAAATTAATTTTTTGAAATATCCATTGATTATTTATAGGTTTCTGGGCTTTACTTTTCAATGGAATTCTGCATTCATACCTATAATTTTTATATAAAGAATACTTCTGTGCTAGCAGAATCTCATGCTTATTGATAGTAATCGGATAAAAATAAGCTAAGTTATCAGATCCGAACATCATATCAAATAGAGGCATTTCATGATGGATAACTTTAAAATGAAATACTGTGTTGCCTAGAAGAAGAGGCACAATAGCTGAATATTCAGAGATGATCGTCTTAGTGTTGAAAGTCAGACGAATAAAATCAGGTATCCATTTATCTATAGGAATAGCATGAAATCTGGCTAAGGAAGCATCTGCACCAGTGTCTAATAACACATCTAAAGCATAACGTTTAAATCCTTTCCATTTAATACTTACCTCGTAGATAGGATTACTAGTTTCATGAACTGAAACTTGTTGAATGTTATTATCCACTATCATATGAGTAGCATATTCTGCTTCTGCAGCATCAGTAACTCTAATTAATTCTTCTTCAAAACTTTGTTCTTCATCTTCCTCATCAGCTTCTTCTCCTAGCAGAGTTTCCAATTCTGCTTGAACCTTTTCCAGGAAGATTTGCAGTGTTTTGATACGCTTAGTTCTCCATTCTTTCTTGTGAAGATCTGCTTCAAAAGAACTAGCAACTGCTTTTCCCTTGTCAGTAATATTATGCTGAGAAAACTGAGAAGACAAAGAATTTTTCTATTTCTGAATATAATCTAACTAATTCAAATATCTTTTTTCTGTTTCTTGAATTTGACTTTGAAGAAACATTTTTTTAGACATCATATATGGTGGTAAACTATCATAACTAGTTTTCAATGTTTGCAACTGCTGAGACAAACTGAGACTGTCAGAAAATTGATTTGTAGAATACTGCATATGATTCATACCAATCTGAAAACCAATTTTTGACTCATAATCTGATGACAATTCTGACTCAGAACTATATTCTTCATTATTCATATTAATCATATTTTCTAGTTCTAATTCTTCATCTGTATATTCAAAATCAGATTCATTTTGTGCATCATCAGCAGGAATGAAAACATAATCATCTTCTGTAATATTATGACTCTACAAGAAATTAACATTCTTTGCTTTATCCTTTTTCTGAGGACATTTATTTGTGTAGTGATTTTCGTGGCAGAGAAAACACTTTATCGGGGCTTTCTGAAACCCATGTTTTTTCTTTCTAAATATTTTGTTCTGAGGAAGAAACTTTTTGTATCTAGATTTTCTAGACCACTTAGCAACAGGCTTCATAGAACAATGACAAGCAGACTTTTCCTTATATTTTTGCTTATATCTCTGTGGATTAGAACATCCATAACTATTTTCAATCACATCACACACCTTAATACCAAGCTGTTTGTGAAACTGCATAGTTACTTTATGGGCTTTCCTATCTTCACACAGCTTTTGATTTGTTTTTCTAATATACTGATTGATTCGACCAAATGACATATTAGAAAACTGAACACCCATAGCAGCTTTATATTTTTTTGTAAAATACTTAGGAAATGATTCTACATATCTTACTTTATAGGCGGGATTAAACATCTCACCTGAAGCATATAATAGATTTTCCATCTCACACATATATTCTTCTAATCTAGTCATATCACAACATTGTGCTCTGAGAATCTTAGATCTATTGGCTTCTTTCTCATCTTCTATGACTCCTACAAATTTAGAATATATGACTTGACACAAGCAAGGGACAGGTTTTGCATGATTTACTATAGCATGCTTATACTGACTATTGCCAGCATCCCACCATTCTTTGATATTGCCAATAAAACCATTAATAATCTATTGAGTAACAGTTTTTGCATCTCTTTTTAAGCCAAACATCTGTACGCTTGCCCATGAGAGCATAACATGACACATTTCTTTTCTTTTAGCAGGAGGTTCACAATTAAACTGCCAAAAGAAAGGTTGCAGGCTCAGAGTTCTTATTTGTCCATCTAAGGGTTGCTTTGAAGTTTCTCCATCTGAGAAATAACTATACTTTTCTGGTTCTCCTATCTTTGCCATGCCTATCTAAAAGGCTTTATCTATATCAAGCTGAGGAGCTTTCATACTGAGAGGAGTGACTATTGGCTTAAATATTTCTTCCTTTTCTATTTTCTCGACTGATTCCCAACTGATAATATCAGCTCCCATAAGATTCAAACTTAGCGGTAGAATTTATGTGGGTTGGCTGGTAGGAAGTAGAGCAAGATGTTGTTGCTGTGAAGAAACCTCTCTATTCAAAGAATCTATACCAGAAATAATAGTATCAACTTTAGTATCTACATCAGAAACTTCTGACTTTAATTCTTCTTGGCTGTGAGCTATATCTTGATGACTACTAATAACAGTATCTATCTTTGTACTTATTTCTTCTTCTTTCTTAACTATATGCTGTACTTATTTTTCTATCTTCTGTTGAATATGAGCAGAATGTACCCCAGTATTTATATCCATGGTTTTTAATGCTTTTGCTATGTCACCTTTCTGATATAATTCAATACTTTTTAACATCTTTGAGACTTGATCCAAACTATTCTGGATACTAGCTACCCAATTGTTAATGCACTTAGTAGCTAGATTATTCCAGTTCATCAACCTAACCTCAGTAGGTTGTTCTATGGATCTATCTGTAGTTCTCAAATAATACATTTGAGATCTATTCTTTCCATCTGGAGAGTATTGATTAAAATCAGAGGTTTTGGGGAAAACCTTTTCATTATAAGACTCATCTCCTTGGGGTGTCTTCCAGACATGACCATCATCAGAATCAGAGGGATTTTGGGATGTACTTTTCATCTGAAGATTCTTCTTATAAGATGATAACTGTCTATTTTTCTCAAACAGTTTTTGCAATTCTATGTCTCTCTGACTTCGGCTGGTAACCATGTTGATGACAGCATGGCTAGGCTTTTGAAGAATATTTTTACAATCAGGACAATTGAATGAGTCTATTTGGGGATCATGAATCTTCTGAGGGTGAAGACATTGAGAAGGGAATGACAGAGATGAACTTGAGGAAGGTTTTCTAGAAGCATCAAATCTGATAATAGATTTATCTGGGAGATCTTTTACAGAGGTGGCTCTGGCTAGAGACTTACGAGCAGACTGCATGAATTCAGTGTCAACTACCCATTTTCTTGGAAACTTTAAATCAGACCAGGCAATTGCTTTAGAAGACATAATATGACTATGGGATGTACCTTTTGTCAGCACACTTTTGCCAGGCACAGGGGAATGCTTAACAGCAGGATACAGGGTATTGGTAAGCCTATACATGACTTGATATTGCAGTGCAAGCGGACAAGATCCAGCAAGCATATGCAGGGCAGTAGTCTGAATATAGAGCTTAAAGATTTGATTTAAATTCTTTTCCTGGTGTATAACAATAGGGTAATTGGGATAGATAGTAGTGAAAATTGATCCATCATGTAAACCAATTTGTAAAGTAGCTTGTAAGCAGTCAGAGAAGTACAAATGGCGATTATCTAAAAGACAGGCTAACATACTAACATTTAGACCTTTTCTAAATAAGGGATGAAATCCTATAGAAATAGCACCTATATGCATAAACTGATATTTGGTTTGAGATTTTAAAGCACTAATTTCCCTATCCTCTAAGATTTGCAAATAATTATTTTCTTGGTCTGTGGACTAGATTTGCAAAACATTTTCAACAACTTTAATATTGGTTCTAGCAAGAAGATTAAAAAAAGGAAGTTTATCATAAACATCAGAAGGCTTTAAAGTGGATAATTGCCAAGCAGGGCTAGGAGTATCTTCGTCTATTTCGATAGTATCAGAATTAGTTATTAGTACCCATTGTGCCAGGATAGTAACTTGGCACTAAGAGCCATATATGATGTCTAAAAAAATGTTTCTTCAAAGTCAAATTCAAGAAACAGAAAAAAGATATTTGAATCAGTAAGATTATATTCAAAAACAAAAAAATTATGTCTTCTCAGTTTTCTCAGGATAATATTACTGACAAGGGAAAAACAGTTGCTAGTTCTTTTGAAATAGATCTTCACAAGAAAGAATGAAGAACTAAGCGTATCAAAACACTGCAAATCTTCCTGAAAAAGGCTCAAGCAGAATTGGAAACTCTGCTGCGAGAAGAAGCTGATGAGGAAGATGAAGAACAAAGATTTGAAGAAGAATTAATTAGAGTTGCTGATGCTGAGAAAGCAGAACATGCTGCTCATATGACAGTGGATAATAACATTCAACAAGTTTCAGTTCATGAAACTAGTAATCCTATCTGTGAGGTAAGTATTAAATGGAAAGGATTTAAACCTTATGCTTTAGTTGTGTTATTAGACACTGGTGCAGATGCTTCCTTAGCCAAATTTCATGCTATTCCTATAGATAAATGGATACCTGATTTTGTTCGTCTGACTTTCAACACTAAGACGATCATCTCTTAATATTCAGCTAGTGTGCCTATTCTTCTAGGCAACACAGTATTTCATTTTAAGGTTATCCATCATGAAATGCCTCTATTTGATATGATGTTTGGATCTGATAACTTAGCTTGTTTTTATCTGATCACTATCAATAAGCATGAGATTCTGCTAGCATAGAAGTATTCTTTATATAAAAAGTATAGATATGAATGCAGAATTCCATTGAAAAGTAAAGCCCAGAAACCTGTAAATAATAAATGGATATTTCAAAAAATTAATTATTGCAAAGCTGATATTAACCCTATGCTTGCAAAGATTGTGAAAGATTGTTGTTCTGATAATCCTCTTGCTTTTCAACACAGAAAGATTCATGTATGTAAAATAGATTTGAAGTTAGTCACTGATAAGGATGGTAAGGTTGTTGAACCTAAGTTTAAAGCTCACCACTCTGGTATGTCGCCTTCTCTCAGAGAAGAATGCCTTGCAAAAATTCAGCAGTTGAAAGAACAAGGCGTTATCAGAGACTCTCATAGCCCATGCGGTTGTGAAGCATTTTATGTGAATAAAAGAAGTGAGCAGGTCAGAGGTAAGAAAAGATTAGTGATTAATTATATTCCTCTGAATAAGTATGTTGTTCTTGTTCAACATCCAATTCCTTCTAAAGATGAGATATTACAGAGACTAACTAGTAGCAAGGTATATAGTAAATTTGATTTGAAATCAGGATTTTGGTAGATTCAGGTAGCAGAAGAAGATAAATATAAGACAGCATTCATCACTCCCTTTGGACAGTATGAATGGAATGTCCTTCCATTCGGGTTAAAGACTGCTCCTAGTATATTTCATAAAATGATGAATGACATTTTTGCTGCCTATAGTCAGTTTATTATAGTCTATATTGATGATATTTTGGTTTTCAGTAAATCACCTAAGGATCATCTTAAACATTTACAACAATTTTATAAGATTATATATTATGATAGATTAGTTTTGTCAGAAAAGAAAATGGTAGTCTTCAAAGATGAAATTGATTTTCTTGGGATTACTATTAGATTAGGAGAAGTCAGTGTTCAGCCTCATGTATTAAAGAGTATACAGAACTTTCCTGATAAAATTACTGATAAGACTATGTTACAAAGATTCTTGGGTTGTGTGAACTATATAGCTGGTCATTATTTTAATATTGCTCAAGATAGAGTTTTGTTTAATAAAAGATTGTCAAAACATCCTCCTTCATGGAATGATGAAATGAGTTCTGCTGTGAAAAACATTAAACATAAGTGTGCTAATTTAACCCCTTTGCAGTTACCAGGGAATGGTCAGAAAATTATAGAAACAGATGCATCTGATCAGTACTGGGGTGCTGTGTTAAAATAAAAATTGTCTAATGGCTTTGAAAAACCTTGCAGGTATGCCTCTGGCAGTTTCAAGAAAGCTCAGTTAAATTATCATTCAACTCATAAAGAAGTCTTAGCAGTAATAAAAGCTATTCAAGCTTTTATGTTCTTTGTCAGGTCAGAACATTTCATTGTTCGTTCTGATTTGAAAAAATTTATGAGTATTTTAAATTTAGCTGACAATTTGAAGAAATGATCTATGAGTAGATTGATCAGGTGGGCAACTTATTTGTCAGATTTTGATTTTATAGTTGAACACATTGCTGGCCATAAAAATTCTTTAGCTAATTATTTAACTAGAGAATTTCAGACTAAAGCCATAATGACAGTCACTGAAATTCGTGATGAATTACATGAGCATCTTTGGCGCTCAAGGCCTCTAGTTACAACTCAGCTGCAAAATGAGATCAGAAGATTGAAAGTTCAATCTTATGAAGCAACATATACTTTAAATTGTCATAATATTGCATGGAGTACTCATTATGCAAAAATTGAAGGAGAAGATAGTGTGCATACTACTCTCTTGAACAGACCTGGTAATAATCCAGATTTAATGGGTACTAATAATTTGTTGAAACAAATGATTTACAGGATGGGCACTACATTTACTTTTGGATGGTCTACTTTTTGGCCAAAGTTTAATCCAAGTAGAGAAAATTATTGGGAATCTCAAGATATGCCAGATTACATGTTTGAATTCTTGGACTATGTCATGCCAAGAACAGCTGCCACAAATTACTTTGTGAACATTGCTCCAAACATGCTTCGCAATATCTTTATTGCTTTGAGAATTCCTTTTCGTGTTACATTTGAATTATTTCTGGTACAGAATCATCTATACAATGCCCATGCTCGTATACAACTGGCTATACCAGTTGCTTCTTTATGGAGAAAAGTTACTGTCAGTAACAAAGCCATATTTCTAGAAACTCCTGATGGAAGATTATTTTAGATTCCCTCTACTTTATTCATGTACCATACAAGTGATACGACTGATGATGGTGATACTGACAACTCACCATATTTTCCAGCTGGTTCGCATGAATTTGTAGATGATGATTAAAGACTAATCACGGGGTCTATCCGTGTTAGTGAGTGGAGAGCACTATAACTCTCTTTATGTCATATTTGTGGACCTCACCACTATTAAAGGCGGTATTTAGTTGGTCGTGTCGATAGACTTTAGTTTACTGTTTTCTTTGGCAGTGCGTAGTGGGCCCATAACCCACATGTTAATCGCATCTTTTGTTTCTTTTGTTTTGGTCCGTTGATCTTGTCGGCTTGTGATAACCGTTGATCTTCCTTGCCTAATGCTATAAATAAGGAAGCTCTCTCAAGTTATAGACAGATCAATTTGGAGATCAACTTGGAGTCGAAGTCTGAGTCTGTAAGTAAGCTTTAAGTTTAGTCTTTTGTTTCAAGCTCTTAGACTATTTGTAAGGTTTAAGTTTGCAAGAAAGATTAATAAGAAAGTGGGAAGTGTTTGTTTGAAAGATCCTGCTTGAAATGGTATCAGAGCCAAGTTACGCAATCGATGTTATGCAAGCCATGTATGAGTTTCTATTTCTGTATCAATTTCTTTTTGTTCGATATCTCTCTTGAGTTCTGTATTAGTTGTGTCTGGTTCCTTCAACTACTGTGATTCAGTCAATTTAGCATTGACGATAGGGAAGTGGCGTGGTCCCTCCTACGCTGAAGGATAGGCATTTTGTGGATCCGATTAAGTACCGAAAATAAACGTCATAATGGAAGCTTTGAATCATCTAGTTGAAGTTGTTCCAGGTATGTCTGATACATGCACTCTCGATGAACTATCTGTGCAAACTATAAATTATGATACTATCAAAATAGATGAAGATACTCCTAGCCCTGCTTGGCAATTACCCACTTTAAAGCCTTCTGATGTTTATGATAAACTTCCTTCTTTTAATCTTCTTGCTAGAACCAATATTAAAGTTGTTGAAAATGTTCTGCAAATCTAGTCCACAGACCAAGATAAATATTATTTGCAAATCTTAGAGGATAAGGAAATTAGTGCTTTAAAATCTCAAACCAAATATCAGTTTATGCATATAGCTGCTATTTACATAGGATTTCATCCCTTATTCAGAAAAGGTCTAAATGTTAGTATGTTAGCCTGTCTTTTAGATAATCGCCATTTGTATTTCTCTGACTACTTACAAGCTACTTTACAAACTGGTTTACATGATGGATCAATTTTCACTACTGTCTATCCCAATTACCCTGTTGCTATACACTAGGAAAAGAATTTGAATCAAATCTTTAAGCTCTATATTCAGACTGCTGGCCTGCATATGCTTGCTAGATCTTGTCTGCTTGCACTGCAATATCAAGTCATGTATAGGCTTACCAATACCCTGTATCCTGCTGTTAAGCATTCCCCCATGCCTGGCAAAAGTGTGGTGACAAAAGGTACATCCCATAGGCATATTATGTCTTTTGAAGCAATTTCTTGGTCTGATTTAAAGTTTCCAAGAAAATGGGTAGTTGACACTGAATTCATGCAGCCTGCTCGTAAGTCTCTAGCCAGAGCCACCTCTATAAAAGATCTCCCAGATAAATCTATTATCAGATTTGATGCTTCTAGAAAACCTTCCTCAAGTTCATCTCTGTCATTCCCTTCTCAATGTCTTCACCCTCAGAAGATTCATGATCCCCAAATAGACTCATTCAATTGTCCTGAATGTAAAAATATTCTTCAAAAGCCTAGCCATGCTGTCATCAACATGGTTACCAGCCGAAGTCAGAGAGACATAGAATTGCAGAAACTATTTGAGAAAAATAGAGAGTTATTATCTTATAAGAAGAATCTTCAAATGGAAAGTACATCCCAGAATCCCTCTGATTCTTATGATGGTCATGTCTGGAAGACACCCTAAGGAGATGAGTCTTATAATGAAAAGGTTTTCCCCAAAACCTCTGATTTTAATCAATACTCTCCAGATGGAAAGAATAGATCTCAAATGTATTATTTGAGAACTTCAGATAGATCCATAGAACAACCTACTGAGGTTAGGTTGATGAACTAGAATAATCTAGCTACTAAGTGCATTAACAATCAGGTAGCCAGTATCCAGAATAGTTTGGATCAAGTCTCAAAGATGTTAAAAAGTATTGAATTATATCAAAAAGGTGACATAGCAAAAGCATTAAAAACAATGGATATAAATACTGGGGTACATTCTGCTCATATTCAGCAGAAGATAGAAAAAGAAGTACAACATAGTTAATAAAGAAGAAGAAATAAGTACAAAGATAGATACTGTTATTAGTAGTCATCAAGATATAGCTCACAGCCAAGAAGAATTAAAGTCAAAAGTTTCTGATGTAGAAACTAAAGTTGATACTATTATTTCTGGTATAGATTCTTTGAATAGAGAGGTTTCTTCCCAGCAACAACATCTTGCTCTACTTCCTACCAGCTAACCCACAGAAATTCAGTCGCTAAGTTTGAATCTTATGGGAGCTGATATTATCAGTTGGGAATCAGTAGAGAAAATAGAAAAGGAAGAAATATTTAAGCCAATAGTCACTCCTCTCAGTATGAAATCTCCTCAGCTTGATATAGATAAAACCTTTAAGATAGGCATGGCAAAGATATGAGAACCAGAAAAGTATAGTTATTTCTCAGATGGAGAAACTTCAAAGCAACCCTTAGATAAACAAATAAGAACTCTGAGCCTGCAACCTTTCTTTTGGCAGTTTAATTATGAACCTCCTACTAAAAGAAAAGAAATGTGTCATGTTATGCTCTCATGGGCAAGCGTACAGATGTTTGGCTTAAAAAGAGATGCAAAAATTGTGACTCAACATATTATTAATGGTTTTATTGGCAATATCAAAGAATGGTGGGATGCTAGCAATAGTCAATATAAGGATGCTATACTAAATCATGTAAAACCTGTTGTTTCTACGCTATTTTCATTTCTACATTCAAAGAGAGAAATGAGAAACTGAGAAGGAAATGGTCTAAGGCTTGTGTGTACCTGGATGAAGTCGTGCGCACCGTAATCTAGACACTGTGAGAACTCCTCTTTGATTGTAGAGGATGACACCTGAAAAAGAAAGAGACTAAGACAAAGAAGGCGTTAGATGAGGAGATGGTGGGTTGCCAAGCAAAAGCTTGATCTCATAAGTAAAAGCTTGAGGAATGTCAACCCACTAATCGATAAAAAGGATGTCTAATAAATAGCAGAATGATAAAAGACTACAATGATAAAGACTAAAAAAGAAATGGAAGCAAATGCTTACCTGAATGATGCTGTCAGGCTGGTCACAGTCACTGATGTCAGTGGTCCTACCGGCGTCGATTAGTCAAGGTCTGCCAACGTCGGTTGGGGCAGTGGTCTCTGCGACCGACATCGGTTGGGGCAGTAGTCTGTGGACGAGGTCTGAGCAGGTCTGTGGTTTGTGGACAAGGTCTGGTCACTTCTGTGGTCTGTGGACAGGGTCTATGGACGTGTAAAACAGTCTGGAGAATGGTCTGAGATAGTCTGAGGGTCTGGGTCTGGTCTGAGGTAGTCGCAGGGTCTATGCAGAGATACAGGGGAGTCAAATGGACCGAATGTCAAATGGATAGAAGGGTAGAGGAGGCCAATAGGGAGACAGGGAAATAAGGATTCGGGTCTGGCTTGGTTGATAGTCTGGTCTGGAGGGTGATATTACTGGAAAGCAATAACTAAAAACATAATGAAAACACATACAATATACATACCTATGGCCTACAGAAGGAGTGCTACTGATACCTGTTCTTGTTGTTGATGTAGCCTGTGTGGAGGACCTGTTGCTGTTGTAGAAGCCTGTTGTGTGAGGGAGAGTGAGAGGTCAGGTTTGAAGATTGGTAGCTTGATTGGCAGAGTGGCGGATGGTCGAAGACTAAAGATTCAAGGATTCAAGAGTCAGATCAAGAGCAGAGGCCAAGAATTTGTTATGAGCCCCATAAGAGGTTAGAAATTTGGTTTAAGTAAAACTGACGTCAGCGATACCGCCAACGTTGGCTGACATTTGACTGACGTCGGCAGGTGGAGAATGAGTAAAAGAGCCACCAAGCCCGTTCTCTATCTGCCAAGTGCACGATCCATTGGAGAATTATTGAAGGTTGGGCTAAATATGCACGAGAGTTGGTTAGGCAGTTAGAGAGAAGTAAGAATAGGTCTTGGGTGAGTCATAGGGTGGGAAATAGTCCAAGGCGAGGTGTCAGACGAGGTGTTATAAGTGATGTGTCAAGGGGGAGGATAATTATTAACTTAAAATAAGATAATTATTTCAAATTAATAAGACATGGGTTAGGAGTGGTTAAGTGGACTAAAGGGGACTAAGGGGGGAGAAAGGACCAAGGAGTAGACATGATTTCGGTGTCTACATTTGCCCCTTTTTATCTTGTTGGTTGTTTTGGATGAACTACAAGACAAAAATAGGAGTTGATTGCCCCCAGGTGTGGGATAAAGTTGATTTCATCTTGTTCGTTGTTTAAGTGAACTGCAAGACAAAAATAGGAGGGTTGGTTGCCCCAATTATGGATGAGGTATTCCCCCTCAAAGAAGGAGTCAAGAGAAGGGAACCTAGAATCGGGTGTTGATTTGACAAAGAGTGGATGAAAAAGGGTGAAGATGGAGTGTGATCACTGCAAAAGTCATGATTGCGCGTATACCACTTCAAAAGATGGTTAGGTCAAATTGTCGTAGGTCAAGGGTCGAGGAGTGCTAAAATTGAAGTAACCAGGCCCCAGCATATAGTCGTAACTGATTAGGTGATTCAATCTAAGCTGAAGCTCTAATGGGTCATCGTGTTCCAGGTATCCTAAACTCAGGAAGTGCTCCCAAAAACATGAAAAAGTCACAAGTAGTGGGGATCAACCGGCTTGCAATTCTATACTTGTGAAGGTCAAAAATATGTGCACAATTTTTCTAACCAATCATGAGGTAGCATACATGCAAAAACAACCAAGGCAAAGTCACTTTGGAAGTGGTCACGTTCAGAGGAGATGGTCATGATCTCCAAGGTCTGGTGGTCGAGGTGAATGGATGAAAGAATGGCCGAGCTAACCTCAGAAGACCCCATGTCAACTGAGTGCTACCTACATAGCCCCTGTTGGAAGGGCCTTAGGCCTATGTAGTTCTCCCAAAAAAGGGAGGAAGGGTCAAAGTGGTTGATGGTCTGGTCAGGGTCAAGGTCATGGTCAAAGGAGAAGAATATGGTTTGTCCATCAGGTAGATGAACAAATGAGGGTGGTCGAGCTAACCTCAGAAGACATTGTGTCATCTGAGTGCTGCCTACATAGCCCCAGTCTTAGGGCCTCAGACCAATGTAGTTCAGACTAGTTGAGAAGATTGGTCGATGATTGGTTTGGTCATGTGTCAAAATGATGAGGAGAAAAAGATGTTACAGCCTTTTCCAAATGGTTTATTCTGTAACATTGGTCGGGGTTCTTCATCCCTAGCAACTATCCATATTTGTGATGGAGGTATGCTAAAAATGAATTGCAGGTCGATTTATGCTTCAACATGTAATGGTTTATGCTTGACATAAATTGTGTCTGGTCGATAGTTTCCATGTGTATTGGTGTCCATAAAAACTATGTGAAATGGACTATGATGATGTTGGTGGTCTTAAAATGGTGAGATTGGTTTGGTTGGGATAAATGTCAAATGAGTAGATGTGACCAAAGTGTAGAGAAAAAGTGAAAGGCAAATTGCTCCTTCATTGACAAGGATCGGAATAAAAGCATAGATAGGGGTTGTTAGAACAAAAGCCCTGTTTATGCATCACGTCATTGACTAGGGGTTAATGTTAGAGAAGTAATCAAATCACTTGACGTGAAGTGAGCTTGAAGTCCCTTGAGTATGTTGGGGTGATAGGATGAATATATGTGATATGAGAAGATGGGGTAACCCTTTTGGGTGGCAGGAAGAACCTTTCCCCTTTTATAGGTGACCCAAGAACGACTATAGGCATGTCCATGACTTTATAACTTGTCAGTCTTTTTTTTTTTTTTCAGGAAGTCTGCATTGGGATGTTGTTTTGCTTGTGGTCATTTGTGAAGCTGATCGATGCGGGAAGCTTCAAAATGAGTGCTGTCTGTAGCAATATTTAGTCATAATTATCCTTCGAGGGAGTGGTCTATACTTTGGTTTATATATTTTTTGATATGTCTTTGGCCTAGCTATCCTTCAAGGGAGCAGTCTAGTATACAGTAATTATGTAGTTGTCCTTCGAGGGAGCAGTCTACATTTAGAGTTTTATGACCTTTGATATGATAGGTATCCCATTTTTGACATGTTTTTGTTGACTGAAGTTTTTAGCCATGGACGAGCCTCTAGAGGTTTAAGGGTTCCCTTTTATTAGGACAAAGCATTACCGCTTGACAAAAAGGGTTGATGAGTGTTGGGAATCAGGGTTGAAAGGAATAGGAATGATAATGATAGGGGGTTGCTCAAGGGACGAGCTCAAGTAAAATGTCAAGTGATCAAGTACTCGACTAAAAGTAGAATGGTTGAAGATGCAAGGCATAAAAGGGGCTCAAGTTTTGATAAGTCCCTGGGCCATGCTTGTGCGTTATGATAAGGTCTGAGTCAATTAGGAGTGGACTTGCCCCATTTGCCTCTTCAAGATTGGTCACGTATTGATGTTGGATGTGAAGCCAGTTGATATGGTCGCTGGTTAGTCAAGACTGGTTGAATGTTTTGATAAAAAAGGTTGGTTGAATGTTTGGATTGAATGTTTAGTCGAGGTCATGATTGATGATTGGTTAGTGTCTGGTCGATGGTCTGGTCAATGTCTTGGTCGAGATTTGGTTGAGGTCTTGGATTGATGATTTGGTTGAGGTCTGGATTGATGATTGGTCGATGTTTGGTTGATATTTGTTGATATTTGGTTGATGGTTGGGTTGAAATTGGTATTAGGTCTATGATTGGTCGAATTTAGTCGAGACTGGTTGAAGCTTGGTTGATTGATTGGGTGAAAAGGTTGGTTGATTGATTCAGTTGAGACTGGTCGAGGCTAGGTTGAATGTGTAGTCGAGGTTTGGGATTAAAAGAGTGATTGATATTTGGTCGAGACTGGGTTGAAAGGTTGGTCAAGGCTTGGATGAAAGTTGAATTCCCCCAGTGGCTAGGGAAAAGGTTTGATAGATTGGTCAAGGTCGGTTGAGGCTTGGTGATCAGATTGACTATGTTGATGTCGAATAAGGGGGTCAAAGGCAGCAAAGGGACCATAGTCTGGTGTGGAGATCCTGATTTAAGTGATGAAGTTGGAGAAGTATGGGTTGGTGTTGATAATTTGTCGAAGAGGTGGTCAAGAGGATCCTTGATGAGAAGGGTATCCTTTCTCTGATGTTGATGAGTGACAGCTTTAAGAGTGCAACAATGCTCAGTGTCATGTCCTGGAATGTGGTGATAATGACAGAATTTAGAGTTGTCAAATCAAGATGGTCTTGATTCGAGGGTCGATGAGTGGGGCGGTGTTGAAGGCTTGTTGCTAACATGGTCGAGAAGAAAGGTGTCATTCCCTAGACATTGGCGAATGACAACCTTGAGGGCACAACAATGCTCGGTGTCATGCCCAGGCATGCGATGATACGCACAAATTTGAGTGTCATCGAACGAGGGTGGTTTTGGTCTGAGAGATTGATATGGTTTAAGAGGTAGGAGATTAATGCGAGAAGACTGCAATAATTGTCATAACAGTAAGGCATAAGAACCTGCTAATGGGTCTGTGTGTCTTGTTACAGTGGGGGTTGATGACTTTGGTTTAGGAGGTGTTGGTCGATGAATTGGAGGAGATATATGTCTGATGGGTTGATAGAGTAATGGAGGCAACTTGCCTCTGTGAAGTATGGGAGTAGGAAGCACTCCTATTAAAGTGGACGGATGCGGGCCCAAGATTGAAGGTAATGACGAAGGTGGGGGAGGAGTCCTCCGGTGTAGTTTAGTGGCCTTCTTTGGTTTGGGTTGAGGACCACCATTGTGTGAGGTGAGGTTAGATGCGGGTTTGGGTTTGGATGTGGATGGAGGTGAATGAGATGTAGTAATCTCATACAAAAGGCAAGAGGAAACCGTGATTGGGTCTTCCTCGATCGAAATGGGTGAAGAGACTGGTTCTTCTCTTGGTGGAGAAGAAACAGGAGAGTGTGACTCCTCAGGAGGGCAGAGGGCATGGATGATGGTTCCCTCTGCTTGTGGTTGAGGAGTAGGCAAGGTATGGTCCTCCATTGGTAGGCAAAAAGATGAAGGTGGGGCTAAAGGTGTTGGTATGGTCAAGGCATCCTCCAGTATAAGAGAGGTCGATGGAGGACTAACGGGAGAAGAGGCTTCTTCTACCTGTAATGGACGAATAGGAGAAGAAGACTCTTCTACCTGTGAAGGAGGTTGGTCAGGGATAAGAGGCAAGATAGTGTTGACCGTGTGAATATCATGCTCGTGGGAGCTATCAACCATGGTCTGGACATTGTTTTGAGTAGGTGGTTGGTTTGGGAATGATTGTTTGAAGATGTCGATGTGTTGATTGGGTGGGGCATTTGGGTTATCCAAAACAAGATCCCCCTTGTCGATCATGTCTTAGACTATGTTTTTGAAGGTTCGGCAATTGTCGATGTCATGGCCGTGGACGCGATGAAAGTGACAGAAGTCAGCCTCCCTATACCATGAAGGGAGGGATTTTGAAGGGTCAAATTGAGTTGGTCAGATTGGAGGGAGATTGAGGACCCCCTGCTTGACAAGTTTTTTCAAAACAGAAGCGTATGGTTCTCCAAGTAGAGTGTATGAACGCTGGATGTACCATTGTTGGAATTGTTTGGTGATGTTTGAAGATGTAGAAGGTTGAGAGTGATTAGTTATTGTCGAGGATGGTGATCTAATGACCACAGTGTTGGCCACCCCTTTGGACTTAGAGTTGGAAAAAGAAGAAGGTCTGGAAGAAGAATGGTCATTAGTTCTTGCGTTAGTATTACACAATTTGACTTTATCCTCTTCAATGGTGCAGAGTTCAAGCTTTCGAGCCATGGTGAAAGCTTCGTTGAAAGTGCAGAATATCTGAATCTGCAAGGTAGAAGAGATGTGCCTGGCACATGCTTGAGAAAAGAGATCGATGAGCTCAGGTTGAGGCAAGGACAAGGAGAGCTGGTTAATCAGGCCTCTCCAACGGGCGACAAAATCGACTATAGATTCGTCATCAAATTACCTGATGGAGTAGAGGTCCGTGATTGAGACTTGTTTGGTGATATTGATTGAGAAATGGTTGAGAAATAATTGGGCAAGCTGAGTGAATGAAAAGATAGAATGTTTGGTAAGAGAGCTATACCAGTCAAGGGCGGGGCCAGAAAGCGACATGGGGAACGTGCGTAATAATAATGCATCGTCGTGGGCTATGAGGTAGCAGGCATGTCTAAATGCCCGTAGATGTTGTTGCAGGTCTTCCTTACTCTGGAAGTGAGTAAATTTGGGAAGCTCCCACTGGTTGGGGTATGGTCGGATTGGGATAGAAGGATGGATGGGTTCATTGCAAATTTGCTCATATGAGAGAGCATTGCGTGAACTAAAAATAGAGGTCTCGAGACTGGACATTTTATCCATCAGCATTTTGATGAGATCTGCTGACAGATTGGCAGATGGGGCACCCCCTAGGTTGTAGGATGCTTGAAAGAGGCTAGAGGAGGCATACGACGTAGTCGGTTGCGCTTGTAGGGGTGCAACGTATGTATAACTAGTCATAGGGACAGAAGTGGAGGCCAAAGGTGGTTGGGTTATGGAAGTAAAAGGCATAAGTTGACTAGATACTGCCAAAAGTGGTTGTATGATGGCATTGACAAAGGGCGAGGTAAACACTCCTGCATTTATGGGGGCAAGAGTGTGAGGGGTCGAGACAATCAAGTTCTGGTATGATGTAGAACTTGGTTCAATTGCGTGTGGTTGAGGGGGTAATGGAATCTCAATGGAGGTCGGTCTAGATGGAGAGGCCAAACTTTATGTATTGGCCATGGTCGAGTTAACGGTTGAGGCAAAAGGCTGGGTAGTGGGTAGTGTTAGTGTCATCGCCGCTTCACTCGAAAAGTCTCGCGTTAGGTTTCTTGCGAGATAGTTTTAGAGGGATGTGACATTAAGGTCCAAGAATCTTTCGAAATCTTGGTCCCCTTTAGGGACGATGGGGGTCTGAGTTGGGGTCAATCGAGTAGGAGTTCTTTCAATCTCTGAGTGGAACTCCATTATAGGACTGGTTATAGACGGGGAAGGTGGAAGCAATTGATGGCTAGTGTGGTCAAGAAGGGCCTTGGTTTGACTACGTGTCAAAACCATTCAAGGCAAGAAGGGTCAGGTTCCATAAACTGTGTTTTTTCAGTTTCAAAAACTCAAAATGTGGTTTTGGCAGAAAAAAGGTCGAGTTTTAGGCTGCTATTTTGGGAAAAAAAGACTGTGACAGTGATCGACGTCGATTGAAAAATCGATGTTGGTGAGAAAGATGGCCGACGTTGGTCAGATAACCAATGCCAGTGGAGGAAGGTGGCTGACGTCGGTGGTAAAACCGATGCCGGTGACTATGGTTTCTAGAAACTTAGAAAATTTAAAGATTCTTGGAAAAAAAAGAAGAAGAACGTCCTCACTAGCTCAAACAAGCAGATGGGAATAGAAAAATAGAAGAACACAAGCATGTCCTAAGCATTAAATCCTAAGAATCAACTTTTAGAATCGTGTTGGCTTATGCCTTAAAGTGATGTTTGGGAGGTTGGCTGTTAGAGGGGTCCTAGAAGAGGTAGTCTATGGATGGTTTTAGGTTTTGTTTAGGTGCTCAATAGTCTGGGTTAGGTTTCGTACATGGCCTGGTGCTAAGGAGCAAGCTCCCCTCACTTCACGAGCCCAGTGATAAGCTAGTCTCGCTTAGCCAAAATATACTTTTCCTAGAGATTAGACTCTGCCAGAGAACAGAGTGGGCTTTCCCCTTGGTGATGAAATCTAAGTAGGATTGCCGAGACGGGTAAGGTATCCGCTGGGGGATGAAATCCCAGTCGGGCCTTGTCTCAGGTGAGTTTGATGTTTGATTTGGTGTAAGTGGTTTAGGTTGTGTAACATAAAGTGGACTATGATTAATTCAATATGCGGTTATTAATTACTAAGTGTGGAATAAAAAATGCAAGCAAGCAGAAATGGAATGCAATGTATTTTAAGCCCCAAGTTGAAATGTTAAGTTGGAATGAAAACAAGTTGAGAAAGGGTTGAAGAATATGATTTTTGACTAGTCTAGAAATGCAAGAAAAGAAAGAAAAGTTCTTTTTATTCCTGCTTATGATGTTGTTTAGAAAATAAGAAAGAGGTGAAAAGGGAGAAACCTAATGCACCTAAATGAAAAAAAAAGGAAAAGAACCCAAGGAACGCCCTAAGGTCCCACCAGGCGTGCTAGAATGTTTCTACGCTATTTTCGCTTTCTACATTCAAAGAGAGAAATGAGAAACTAAGAAGGAAATGGTCTAAGGCTTGTGTGTACCTGGATGAAGTCGTGTGCACCATAATCCAGACGCTGTGAGAACTCCTCTTTGGTTGTGGAGGATGACACCTAAAAAAGAAAGAGACTAAGACAAAGAAGGCGTTAGATGAGGAGATGGTGGGTTGCCAAGCAAAAGCTTGATCCCAGAAGCAAAAGCTTGAGGAATGTCAACCCACTAATCGATAAAAGGATGTCTAATAAATAGCAGAATGATAAAAGACTGTAATGATAAAGACTAAAAAATAAATGGAAGTAAATGCTTACCTAAATGATGCTGTCAGGCTGGTCACAGTCGTCGACGTCGGTGGTCCTACCGGCGTCGATTAGTCAAGGTTTGTCGACATCGGTTAGTCTGCCAATGTCGGTTGGGGTAGTGGTCTCTGCGGCTGGCGTCAGTTAGGGTAGTAGTATGTGGATGAGGTCTGGGCAGGTCTGTGGTCTGTGGACAAGGTTTGGTCACGTCTGTGGTCTGTGGATAGGGTCTATGGATGTGCAGAATGGTCTAGAGAATGGTTTGAGGTAGTCTGAGGGTCTAGGTCTAGTTTGAGGTAGTCGAAGGGTCTGTGCAGAGATACATCAGAGTCAAATGGACCGAATGTCAAATGGATAGAAGGGTAGAGGAGGCCAATAGGGAGACAGGGAAATAAGGATTCGGGTCTAGCTTGGTTGACAGTTTGGTCTGGAGGGTGATATTACTGGAAAGCAATAACTGAAAACATAATGAAAACACAGACAATATACATACCTATGGCCTGTAGAAGGAGTGCTATTGATACCTGTTCCTGTTGTTGATGTAGCCTATGTGGAGGACCTGTTGCTGTTGTAGAAGCTTGCTGTGTGAGGGAGAGTGAGAGGTCTGGTTTGAAGATTGGCAGTTTGATTGGCATAGTGGCAGATGGTTGAAGACTAAAGATTCAAGGATTCAAGAGTCGGATCAAGAGCAGAGGCCAAGAATTTGTGATTAGCCCCGTAAGAGGTTAGAAATTTGGTTTAAGTAAAACCGACGTCGATGATACCACCAACATCAGCTGACATTTGACTGATGTCAGTGGGTGGAGAACGAGTAAAAGAGCCACCAAGCTCGTTCTCCATCTGCCAAGTGCATGATCCGTTGGAGAATTGTCGAAGGTTGGGCTAAATATGCATGAGAGTTGGTTAGGTGGTTAGAGAGAAGTAAGAATAGGTCTTGGGTGAGTCATAGGGTGGGAAATAGTCCAAGGTGAGGTGTCAGATGAGGTGTTATAGGTGATGTGTCAAGGGGGAGGATAATTATTAACTTAAAATAATATAATTATTTCAAATTAATAAGACATGGGTTAGGAGTGGTTAAGTGGACCAAAGGGGACTAAGGGGGGAGAAAGGACCAAGGAGTAGACACGATTTCGGTGTCTACATCTATTCCTTGCTTGTGTCAAGCCATATATTCTGAATTTGTATGAGTCATAGAAGATGAGAAAGAAGCCAACAGATCTAAGTTTCTCAGAGCACAATGTTGTGATATGACTAGATTAGAAGAATATATGTGTGAGATGGAAAATCTATTATATGCTTCAGGTGAGATGTTTAATCCTGCCTATAAAGTAAGATATGTAGAATCATTTCCTAAGTATTTTGCAGAAAAATATAAAGCTGCTATGGGTGTTTAGTTTTCTAATATGTCATTTGGTCGAATCAATTAGTATATTAGAAAAACAAATCAAAAGCTGTGTGAAGATAGGAAAGCCCATAAAGAAACTATGCAGTTTCACAAACAGCTTGGTATTAAGGTGTGTGATGTGATTGAAAATAGTTATGGATGTTCTAATCCACAGAGATATAGAAAACAAAGATATAAGCAAAAATATAAGAAAAAGTCTGCTTGTCATTGTTCTATGAAGCCTGCTACTAAGTGGTCTAGAAAATTTAGATACAAAAAGTTTCTTCCTCAGAAGAAAATATTTAGAAAGAAAAAACATGGGTTTCAGAAAGCCCCGATAAAGTGTTTTCTCTGCCAGGGAAATCACTATGCAAATAATTGTCCTCAAAAAAAGGATAAAGCAAAGAAAGTTAATTTCTTGCAGAGTCATAATATTACAGAAGATGATTATGGTTTCATTCCTGTTGATGATGCACAATATGAATCTGATTTTGAATATACAGATGAAGAATCAAAACTAGAAAATATGATTAATATGAATAATGAAGAATATGTTTCTGAGTCAGAATTGTCATCAGATTATGAGTCAGAAATTGGTTATCACAAGCCGACAAGATCTAACCAAGAAACAGGATCTTTCACAAGCCGACAAGAGCACAATGTTGTGATATGACTAGACTAGAAGAATATATGCTTGATCTTGTCGGCTTCTAAACAAGAAACAGGATCTTTCAAGAGCGTTATATAGGTGCACTTTCTTTTGGAAATACCGTGATATCCCAAAAAATTGATCTCCCAGATAAATCTATTATAAGATTTAATGCTTCTAAAAAACCTTCCTCAAGTTCATCTCTGTCATTCCCTTCTCAATGTCTTCACCCTCAGAAGATTCATGACCCTCAAATTGACTCATTCTATTGTCCTGACTGTAAAAATATACTCCAAAAGCCTAGCCATGTTGTCATCAACATGGTTACTAGTCAAAGTCAGAGAGACATAGAATTGCAAAAACTGTTTGAGAAAAATAGACAGTTATTATCTTATAACAAGAATCTTCAGATGGAAACTACATCCCATAATCCCTCTGATTCTGATGATGGTCATGTCTAGAAGACACCCCAAAGAGATGAGTCTTATAATGAAAAGGTTTTCCCCAAAACCTCTGATTTTAATCAATACTCTCCAGATGGAAAGAATAGATCTCAAATGTATTATTTGAGAACTATAGATAGATCCATAGAACAACCTATTGAGGTTAGGTTGATGAACTAGAATAATCTAGCTACTAAGTGCATTAACAATCGGGTAGCCAGTATCCAGAATAGTTTGGATCAGGTCTCAAAAATGTTAAAAAGTATTGAATTATATCAGAAAGGTGACATAGCAAAAGCATTAAAAACCATGGATATAAATACTGGGGTATATTCTGCTCATATTCAACAGAAGATAGAAAAATAAGTACAACATATAGTTAAGAAAGAAGAAGAAATAAGTACAAAGATAGATACTGTTATTAGTAGTCATCAAGATATAGCTCACAGCCAAGAAGAATTAAAGTCAGAAGTTTTTGATGTAGAAACTAAAGTTGATACTATTATTTTTGGTATAGATTCTTTGAATAGAGAGGTTTCTTCCCAGCAAAAACAACTTGCTCTACTTCCTACCAGCCAACCCACAGAAATTCAGCCACTAAGTTTGAATCTTACGGGAGCTGATATTATCAGTTGGGAATCAGTAGAGAAAATAGAAAAGGAAGAAATATTTAAGCCAATAGTCACTCCTCTCAGTATGAAAGCTCCTCAGCTTGATATAGATAAAGCCTTTAAGATAGGCATGGAAAAGATAGGAGAACTAGAAAAGTATAGTTATTTCTTAGATGGAGAAACTTCAAAGCAACCCTTAGATGGACAACTAAGAACTTTGAGCCTGCAACCTTTCTTTTGGCAGTTTAATTGTGAACCTCCTACTAAAAGAAAAGAAATGTGTCATGCTATGCTCTCATGGGCAAGCGTACAGATGTTTGGCTTAAAAAGAGATGCAAAAACTGTGACTCAATAGATTATTAATGGTTTTATTGGCAACATCAAGGAATGGTGGGATGCTGGCAATAGTCAGTATAAGGATGCTATAGTAAATCATGCAGAACCTGTCCCTTGCTTGTGTCAAGCCATATATTCTGAATTTGTAGGAGTCATAGAAGATGAGAAAGAAGCCAACAAATCTAAGTTTTCAGAGCACAATGTTGTGATATGACTAGATTAGAAGAATATATGTGTGAGATGGAAAATCTATTATATGCTTCAGGTGAGATGTTTAATCCTGCCTATAAATTAAGATATGTAGAATCATTTCCTAAATATTTTGTAGAAAAATATAAAGCTGCTATGGGTGTTCAGTTTTCTAATATGTCATTTGGTCGAATCAATCAATATATTAGAAAAACAAATCAAAAGCTGTGTGAAGATAGGAAAGCCCATAAAGAAACTATGCAGTTTCACAAACAGCTTGGTATTAAGGTGTGTGATGTGATAGAAAATAGTTATGGATGTTCTAATCCACAGAGATATAGAAAATAGAGATATAAGTAGAAATATAAGGAAAAGTCTACTTGTCATTGTTCTATGAAGCCTGCTGCTAAGTGGTCTAGAAAATCTAGATACAAAATGTTTCTTCCTCAGAAGAAAATATTTAGAAAGAAAAAACATGGGTTTCAGAAAACCCCTATTAAGTGTTTTCTCTGTCAAGGAAATCACTATGCAAACAAATGTCCGCAAAAAAAGGATAAAGCAAAGAAAGTTAATTTCTTGCAGAGTCATAATATTACAGAAGATGATTATGTTTTCATTCCTGCTGATGATGCACAATATGAATCTGATTTTGAATATACAGATGAAGAATCAGAACTAGAAAATATGATTAATATGAATAATGAAGAATATAGTTCTGAGTTAGAATTGTCATCAGATTATGAGTCAGAAATTGGTTTTCAGATTGGTATGAATAGTACACAGTATTCTACAAATCAGTTTTCTGACAGTCTCAATTTTTCTCAGCAGTTGCAAACATTGAAAAATAGATATGATAGCCTACCACCATATATGATGTCTGAAAAAATGTTTCTTCAAAGTCAAATTCAAGAAACAAAAAAAAGATATTTGAATCAGTTAGATTATATTCAGAAACATAAAAATTCTTTGTCTTCTCAGTTTTCTCAGCATAATATTACTGACAAGGGAAAAGCAGTTGCTAGTTCTTTTGAAGCAGATCTTCACAAGAAAGAATGGAGAACTAAGTGTATCAAAACACTGCAAATCTTCTTGAAAAAGGCTCAAGAAAAATTGGAAACTCTGCTGCGAGAAGAAGCTGATGAGGAAGATGAAGAACAAAGATTTGAAGAAGAATTAATTAGAGTTACTGATGCTGCAGAAGCAGAATATGCTGCTCATATGACAGTGGATAATAACATTCAACAAGTTTTAGTTCATGAAACTAGTAATCCTGTCTGTGAGGTAAGTATTAAATGGAAAGGATTTAAACCTTATGCTTTAGATGTGTTATTAGACACTGGTGCAGATGCTTCCTTAGCCAGATTTCATGCTATTTCTACAGATAAATCGATACCTGATTTTGTTCGTTTGACTTTCAACACTAAGACGATCATCTCTGAATATTCAGCTAATGTGCCTGTTCTTCTAGGCAACACAGTATTTAATTTTAAGGTTATCCATCATGAAATGACTCTATTTGATATGATGTTCGGATCTGATAACTTAGCTTGTTTTTATCTGATCACTATCAATAAGCATGAGATTCTACTAGCACAGAAGTATTCTTTATATAAAAAGCATAGGTATGAATGCAGAATTCCATTGAAAAGTAAAGCCAGGAAACCTATAAATAGTCAATGGATATTTCAAAAAATTAATTGTTGCAAAGCTGATATTGACCCTGTGCTTGCAAAGATTGTGAGAGATTGTTGTTCTGATAATCCTCTTGCTTTTCAGCACAGAAAGATTCGTGTATGTAAAATAGATTTGAAGTTAGTCACTGATAAGGATGGTAAGGTTGTTGAACCTAAGTTTAAATCTCACCACTCTGGTATGTCGCCTTCTCTCAGAGAAGAATGCCTTGCATAAATTTATCAGTTGAAAGAACAAGACCTTATCAGAGACTCTCATAGCCCATGGGGTTGTGAAGCATTTTATGTGAATAAAAGAAGTGAGCAGGTCAGAGGTAAGAAAAGATTAGTGATAAATTATATTCCTCTGAATAAGTATGTTGTTCCTGTTCAACATCCAATTCCTTCTAAAGATGAGATATTACAAAGACTAACTGGTAGCAAGGTATATAGTAAATTTGATTTGAAATCAGGATTTTGGCAGATTCAGGTAGCAGAAGAAGATAAATATAAGACAGCATTCATCACTCCCTTTGGACAGTATGAATGGAATGTCCTTCCATTCGGGTTAAAGACTGCTCCTAGTATATTTCAGAAAATGATGAATGACATTTTTGCTACCTATAGTCAGTTTATTATAGTTTATATTGATGATATTCTAGTTTTTAGTAAATCACCTAAGGATCATCTTAAACATTAACAATAATTTTATCAGATTATATATGATAATGGATTAGTTTTGTCAGAAAAGTAAATGGTAGTCTTCAAAGATGAAATTGATTTTCTTGGGATTACTATTAGATTAGGAGAAGTCAGTTTTCAGCCTCATGTGTTACATAGTATACAGAACTTTATTGATGAAATTACTGATAAGACTATGTTACAAAGATTCTTGGGTTGTGTGAACTATATAGTTGGTCATTATTTTACTCCCTTTGCAGTTACCATGGAATGGTCAAAAAATTATAGAAACAGATGCATCTGATCAGTACTGGGGTGCTGTGTTAAAATAAAAATTGTCTAATGGCTTTGAAAAACCTTGCAGGTATGCCTCTGGCAGTTTAAAGAAAGCTCAGTTGAAATATCATTCAACTCATACAGAAATCTTAGCAGTAATAAAAGCTATTCAAGCTTTTATGTTCTTTGTCAGGTCAGAACATTTCATTATTCGTTTTGATTTGAAAAAATTTATGAGTATTTTAAATTCAGCTGACAATTTGAAGAAATGATCTATGAGTAGATTGATCAGGTGGGCAACTTATTTGTCAAATTTTGATTTTACAGTTGAACACATTGTTGGCCATAAAAATTCTTTAACTGATTATTTAACTAGAGAATTTCAGACTAAAGCCATAATGACAGTCACTAAAATTCGTGATGAATTTCATGAGCATCTTTGGCACTCAAGGCCTCTGGTTACAACTCAGCTCCAAAATGAGATTAGAAGATTGAAAGTTCAATCTTATGAAGTAGCAGATACTTTAAATTGTCATAATATTGCATGGAGTACTCATTATGCAGAAATTGAAGGAGAAAATAGTGTGCATACTACTCTCTTGAACAGACCTGGTAATAATCCAGATTTAATGGGTACTAATAATTTGTTGAAACAAATGATTTACAGGATGGGCACTACATTTATTTTTAGATGGTCTAATTTCTCGCCAAAGTTTAATCCAAGTAGAGAAAATTATTGGGAATCTCAAGATATTCTTGATTACATGTTTGAATTCTTGGACTATGTCATGCCAAGAACAGCTGCCACAAATTACTTTGTGAACATTTCTCCAAACATGATTTGCAATATCTTTATTGCTTTGATAATTCCTTTTCATGTTACATTTGAATTATTTTTGGTATAGAATCATCAGTACAATGCCCATGCTTGTATACAACTGGCTATACCAGTTGCTTCCTTATGGAAAAAAGTTACTGTCAGTCACGAAGCCATATTTCTAGAAACTCCTGATGGAAGATTATGTCGGATTCCCTCTGCTTTATTCATGGACCATACAAGTGATATGACTGATGATGGTGATACTGACAACTCACCATATTCTCCAGCTGGTTCGCATGAATTTGCAGATGATGATTAAAGACTAATCACGGGGTCTGTCCGTGGTAGTGAGTGGAGAGCACTATAACTCTCTTTATGTCATATTTGTGGACCTCACCACTATTAAAGGAGGTATTCTATCATCCATGTCGATAGACTTTAGTTTACTGTTTGCTTTGGCGGTGCGTAGTGGGCCCATAACCCACATGTTAATCGCATCTTTTGTTTTTTTTGTTTTGGTCCGTTGATCTTGTCAGCTTGTGATAACCGTTGATCTTCCTTGCCTAATGCTATAAATAAGGAAGCTCTCTCGAGTTATAGACAGATCAATTTGGAGATCAACTTGGAGTTGAAGTCTGAGTCTGTAAGTAAGCTTTAAGTTTAGTCTTTTGTTTCAAGCTCTTAAACTATTTGTAAGGTGTACGTTTGCAAGAAAGATTAATAAAAAAGTGCGAAGTGTTTGTTTGAATGATCCTGCTTGAAATGGTATCAGAGCTAGGTTATGCAATCCATGTTATGCAATCCATGTATGAGTTTCTATTTTTGTATCAATTTCTTTTTGTTCGATATCTCTCTTGAGTTCTGTATTAGTTGTGTTTGGTTCCTTCAACTACTGTGATTCGGTATTGCATTCAATTCAACGTTGATGATAGGGAAGTGGTGTGGTCCCTCCTAAGCCGAAGGATAGGCATTTTATGGATCTGATTAAGTACCGAAAATAAACGTTATAATGGAAGCTCTGAATCATCCAGTTGAAGTTGTTCTAGGTATGTCTGATACATGCACTCTCGATGAACTATCTGTGCAAACTGTAAATTCTAATACTATCAAAATAGACAAAGATACTCCTAGCCCTGCTTGGCAATTACCCACTTTAAAGCCTTCTAATGTTTATGATAAACTTCCTTCTTTTAATCTTCTTGCTCGAATCAATATTAAAGTTGTTGAAAATGTTCTGCAAATCCAGTCCACAGACCAAGATAAATATTATTTGCAAATCTTAGAGGATAAGGAAATTAGTGCTTTAAAATCTCAAACCAAATATAAATTTATGCATATAGGTTCTATTTATATAGGATTTCATCCCTTATTTAGAAAAGGTCTAAATGTTAGTACGTTAGCCTAGCTTTTAGATAATCGCCATTTGTACTTCTCTAACTGCTTACAAGCTGCTTTACAAACTGGTTTACATGATGGATCAATTTTCACTACTGTCTATCCCAATTACCATGTTGTTATACACCAAGAAAAGAATTTGAATCAAATATTTAAGCTCTATATTTAGACTGTTGGCCTGCATATGCTTGCTGGATCGTGTCTACTTGCACTGCAATATCAAGTCATGTATAGGCTTACCAATACCTTGTATCCTGCTGTTAAGCATTCCCCCGCACCTGGCAAAATCATGGTGACAAAAGGTACATCTCATAGTCATATTATGTCTTTTGAAGCAATTGCCTAGTCTGATCTAAAGTTTCCAAGAAAATGGGTAGTTGACACTGAATTCATGCAGCCTGCTCGTCTGTCTCTAGCTAGAGCCACCTCTGTAAAAGATCTCCCTGATAAATCTATTATCAGATTTGATGCTTATAGAAAACCTTCCTCAAGTTCATCTCTGTCATTCCCTTCTTAATGTCTTCACCCTCAAAAGATTCATGATCCCCAAATAGACTCATTCTTTTGTCCTGACTGTAAAAATATTCTTCAAAAGCCTAGCCATGCTATCATCAACATGGTTACCAGCCGAAGTCAGAGAGACATAGAATTGCAGAAACTATTTGAGAAAAATAGATAATTATTATCTTATAAGAAGAATCTTTAGATGGAAAGTACATCCCAGAATCCCTCTGATTCTGATGATGGTCATGTCTGGAAGACACCCCAAGGAGATGAGTCTTATAATGAAAAGGTTTTCCCCAAAACCTTTTCATTATAAACCTATTAATCTTTAATCTTTATGACCGTGATAAACAAGTCATAACATGGCTCTGATACCATTTCAAGCATGATATTTTAAACAAACACTTCGCACTTTCTTATTAATCTTTCTTGCAAACTTACACCTTACAAGTAGTCTAAGATCCTAAAACAAAAGACTAAACTTAAAGCTTACTTACAGACTCAGACTTCATCTCCAAGTTGATCTCCAAATTGATCTATCTATAACTTAAGAGAGCTTCCTTATTTATAGCATTAGGCAAGGAAGATCAATGGTTATCACAAGCCGAAAAGATCAACAGACCAAAACAAAAGAAACAAAAGATGTGATTAACATGTGGGTTATGGGCCCACTACGCACCGCAAAAAGAAAACAGTAAACTAAACTCTATCGACACGGCCGACAGAATACCACCTTTAATAGTGCTGAGGTCCACAAATATGGCATAAATAGAGATATAGTGCTCTCCACTCACTATCACGGACAGACCCCGTGATTAGTCTTTAATCATCATCTGTAAATTCATGCGAACCAGCTGGAGAATATGGTGAGTTGTCAGTATCACTATCATCAGTCGTATCACTTGTATGGTCCATGAATAAAGCAGAGGGAATCCGACATAATCTTCCATCAGGAGTCTCTGGAAAGATGGCTTCATGACTGACAGTAACCTTTCTCCAGAGGGAAGCAACTGGTAAAGCCGATTGAATAGAAGCATGGGCATTATACTGATAATTCTGCACCAAGAATAATTCAAAATTAACTCTGAAAGGAATTCTCAAGGCAATAAAAATATTGCAAAGCATGTTTGGAGCAATATTCACAAAATAATCTGTGGCAGCTATTCTTGGCATTATATAGTCCAAGAATTCAAACATGTAATCAGGCATATCTTGAGATTCCCAGTAATTTTCTCGACTAGAATTAAACTTTGGCCAGAAAGTAGACCATCTGAAAGTGAATGTAGTGTCCATCCTCTAGATCATATTTTTTAACAAATTATTAGCACCCATTAGATTTGGATTATTACCAGGTCTATTTAATAGTGTAGTATGTACACTATTCTCTCCTTCAATGAATGCATAATGTGTGCTCCATGCAATATTATTACAATTCAAAATTTTGGCTGCTTCATAAGATTGAACTTTCAATCTTGAGATTGCATTTTGTAACTGAGTAGCAACCAGAGGTCTTGAATGCCAGAGATGTTCATGAAATTCATCACGAATTTCAGTAACAGTCATGATGGCTTTAGAATGAAATTCTCTAGTTAAATAATCAGCTAAAGAATTTTTATGGCCAACAATGTGCTCTACTGTGAAATCAAAATCTGACAAATATGTTTCCCACCTGATTAATCTACTCACAGATCCTTTCTTCAAATTGTCAGCTGAATTTAAAATACTCATAAAATTTTTCAAATCATAATGAACAATGAAATGTTCTGACCTTATAAAGAACATAAAAGCTTGAATAACTTTTATTACTACTAAGATTTCTTTATGAGTTGAATGATAATTCAACTGAGCTTTCTTGAAACTTCTAGAGGCATACCTGCAAGGTTTTTCAAATCCATCAGACAATCTTTCTTTTAACACAACACCCCAATATTGATTAGATGCATCTGTTTCTATAATTTTCTGACCATTGCCTGGTAACTGCAAAGGAGGCAACTTAGCACATTTTTGATTAATTCTGTTTACAACAACACTCATTTCATTAGTCCATGGAGGAAAATTTTTAGACAGTCTTCTATTAAGCAAGACTCTATCCTGAGCAACATTAAAATAATGACCAGCTATATAGTTCACACAACCCAAGAATCTTTATAACATAGTCTTATCAGTAATTTCATCAAGAAAGTTCTGTATACTCTGTAACACATGAGGCTGAACACTGACTTCTCCTGATCTAATAGTAATCCCAAGAAAATCAATTTCATCTTTGAAGACTACCATTTTCTTTTCTGATAATACTAAACCATTATCAAATATAATTTGATAAAACAGAGGCATTTCATGATGGATAACCTTAAAATGAAATACTGTGTTGCCTAGAAGAACATGCACACTAGCTGAATATTCAGAGATGATCGTCTTAGTGTTGAAAGTCAAACGAACAAAATCAGGTATCCATTTATCTGTAGGAATAACATGAAATCTAGCTAAGGAAGCATCTGCACTAGTGTCTAATAACACATCTAAAGCATAAGGTTTAAATCCTTTACATTTAATACTTGCCTCATAGACAGGATTAATAGTTTCATGAACTAAAACTTGTTGAATGTTATTATCCACTGTCATATGAGCAGCATATTCTGCTTCTTCAACATCAGCAACTCTAATTAATTCTTCTTCAAATCTTTGTTCTTCATCTTCCTCATCAGCTTCTTCTCACAGCAGAGTTTCCAATTCTGCTTGAGCCTTTTTCAAGAAGATTTGCAGTGTTTTGATACGCTTAGTTCTCCATTCTTTCTTATGAAGATCTGATTCAAAAGAACTAGAAACTGTTTTTCCTTTATCAATACTATGCTGAGAAAACTGAGAAGACAAACAATTTTTTTGTTTTTGAATATAATCTAATTGATTCAAATATCTTTTTTCTGTTTCTTGAATTTGGCTTTGAAGAAACATTTTCTCAGACATCATATAAGGTGGTAAACTATCATATCTAGTTTTCAATGTTTGCAACTACTGAGACAAACTGAGACTTTCAGAAAACTGATTCGTAGAATATTGCATACTATTCATACCAATCTGGAAACCAATTTTTGACTCATAATATGATGACAATTCTGACTCAGAACTATATTCTTCATTATTCATATTAATCACATTTTCTAGTTTTGATTCATCATCTGTATATTCAAAATCAGATTCATATTGTGCATCATCAACAGGGATGAAGACATAATCATCTTCTGTAATATTATGACTCTGTAAGAAATTAAGTTTCTTTGCTTTATCCTTTTTCTGAGGACATTTATTTGCATAGTGATTTCCCTGGCAGAGAAAACACTTTATCGGGGCTTTCTGAAACCCATGTTTTTTCTTTCTAAATATTTTCTTCTGAGGAAGAAACTTTTTGTATCTAGATTTTCTAGACCACTTAGCAGTAGGCTTCATAGAACAATGACAAGCAGACTTTTCCTTATATTTTTGCTTATATCTCTATGGATTAGAACATCCATAACTATTTTCAATCACATCACACACCTTAATACCAAGCTGTTTGTGAAATTGCATAGTTTCTTTATGGGCTTTCCTATCTTCACACAGCTTTTGATTTGTTTTTCTAATATACTGATTGATTCGACCAAATGACATATTAGAAAACTGAACACCCATAGCAGCTTTATATTTTTTGTCAAAATACTTAAGAAATGATTCTACATATCTTACTTTATAGACAGGATTAAACATCTCACCTGAAGCATATAATAGATTTTCCATCTCACACATATATTCTTCTAATCTAGTCATATCACAACATTGTGCTCTGAGAAACTTAGATCTATTAGCTTCTTTATCATCTTCTATGACTCCTACAAATTTAGAATATATGGCTTAACACAAGCAAGGGACAGGTTTTGCATGATTTACTATAGCATCCTTATACTGATTATTGCCAGCATCCCACCATTCTTTGATATTGCCAATAAAACCATTAATAATCTGTTGAGTCACAGTTTTTGCATCTCTTTTTAAGCCAAACATCTGTACGCTTGCCCATGAGAGCATAGCATGACACATTTCTTTTCTTTTAGCAGGAGGTTCACAATTACACTGCCAAAAGAAAGGTTGTAGGCTCAGAGTTCTTATTTGTCCATCTAAGGGTTGCTTTGAAGTTTCTCTATCTGAGAATTAACTATACTTTTCTGGTTCTCCTATCTTTGCCATGCCTATCTTAAAGGCTTTATCTATATCAAGATGATGAGCTTTCATACTAAGAGGAGTGACTATTGGCTTAAATATTTCTTCCTTTTCTATTTTCTCTACTGATTCCCAACTGATAATATCAGCTCCCGTAAGATTCAAACTTAGCGGCTGAATTTCTATGGGTTGGCTGGTAGGAAGTAGAGCAAGATGTTGTTGCTGTGAAGAAACCTCTCTATTCAAAGAATCTATACCAAAAATAATAGTATCAACTTTAGTTTCTAAATCAGAAACTTTTGACTTTAATTCTTCTTGGCTGTGAGCTATATCTTGATGACTACTAATAACAGTATCTATCTTTGTACTTATTTCTTCTTCTTTCTTAACTATATGCTGTACTTCTTTTTCTATCTTTTGTTTAATATGAGTAGAATGTACCCCAGTATTTATATCCATGGTTTTTAATGCTTTTGCTATGTCACCTTTCTGATATAATTCAATACTTTTTAACATCTTTGAGACCTGATCCAAACTATTCTGGATACTGGCTACCCGATTGTTAATGCACTTAGTAGCTAGATTATTCTAGTTCATCAACCTAACCTCAGTAGGTTATTCTATGGATCTATCTGTAGTTCTCAAATAATACATTTGAGATCTATTCTTTCCATCTAGAGAGTATTGATTAAAATCAAAGGTTTTGGGGAGAACCTTTTCATTATAAGACTCATCTCCTTGGGGTGTCCTCTAGACATGACCATCATCAGAATCAGAGAGATTCTGGGATGTACTTTCCATCTCAAGATTCTTTTTATAAGATAATAACTGTCTATTTTTCTCAAAAAATTTCTGCAATTCTATGTCTCTCTGACTTCGGCTTGTAACCATGTTGATGACAGCATGGCTAGGCTTTTGAAGAATATTTTTACATTCAAGACAATAGAATGACTCTATTTGGGTATCATGAATCTTCTGAGGGTGAAGACATTGAGAAGGGAATGACAGAGATGAACTTGAGGAAGGTTTTCTAGAAGCATCAAATCTGATAATAGATTTATCTGGGAGATCTTTTACAGAGGTGGCTCTGGCTAGAGACTTACGAGCAGGCTTCATGAATTCAGTGTCAACTACCCATTTTATTGGAAACTTTAAATCAGACCAGGCAATTGCTTCAGAAGACAAAATATGACTATGGGATGTACCTTTTGTCACCACGCTTTTGCCAGGCATGGGGGAATGCTTAACAACAAGATACAGGGTATTGGTAAGCCTATACATGACTTGATATTGCAGTGCAAGCAGACAAGATCCAGTAAGCATATGCAGGCCAGCAGTCTGAATATAGAGCTTAAAGATTTGATTCAAATTCTTTTTCTAGTGTATAGCAACAGGGTAATTGGGATAGACAGTAGTGAAAATTGATCCATCATGTAAACCAATTTGTAAAGCAGCTTGTAAGCAGTCAAAAAAGTACAAATGGCGATTATCTAAAAGGCAAGCTAACATACTAACATTTAGACCTTTTCTAAATAAGGGATGAAATGCTATAGAAATAGCACCTATATGCATAAACTGATATTTTGTTTGAGATTTTAAAGCACTAATTTCCTTATCCTCTAAGATTTGCAAATAATATTTATCTTGGTCTGTGGACTGGATTTGTAGAACATTTTCAACAACTTTAATATTGGTTCTAGCAAGAAGATTAAAAGAAGGAAGTTTATCATAAACATCAAAAGGCTTTAAAGTGGGTAATTGCCAAGCAGGGCTAGGATTATCTTCGTCTATTTTGATAGTATCAGAATTTACAGTTTGCACAGATAGTTCATCGAGAGTGCATGTATCAGACATACCTAGAACGTTTATTTTTCGGTACTTAATCGAATCCACAAAATGCCTATCCTTCGGCTTAGGAGGGACCATGCCACTTCCCTATCGTCAACGCTGAATTGAAAGCGATACCGAATCACAGTAGTTGAAGGAACTAGACATAACTAATACATAACTCAAGAGAGATAACGAACAAAAAGAAATGGATACAGAAATAGAAACTCATACATGGCTTGCATAACATGGATTGCATAATGTGGGATCTTTCAAACAAACACTTCACACTTTCTTATTAATCTTTCTTGAAAACTTACACCTTACAAATAGTCTAAGAGCTTGAAACAAAAGACTAAACTTAAATCTTACTTACAGACTCAGACTTCGACTCCAAGTTGATCTCCAAATTGATCTGTCTATAACTCAAGAGAGCTTCCTTATTTATAGCATTAGGCAAGGAAGATCAATGGTTATCACAAGTCGACAAGATCAACGGACCAAAACAAACGAAATAAAAGATGCGATTAACATGTGGGTTATGGGCCCACTACACACCGCCAAAGCAAACAGTAAACTAAAATCTATCGACACGGCTGACAGAATACTGACTTTAATAGTGGTGAGGTTCAAAAATATGACATAAAGAGAGTTATAGTGCTCTCCACTCACTACCACAGACAGACCCAGTGATTAGTCTTTAATCATCATCTGCAAACTCATGTGAACCAGCTGGAGAATATGGTGAGTTGTCAGTATCACTATCATCAGTCGTATCACTTGTATGGTCCATGAATAAAGCAGAGGGAATCCGACAAAATCTTCCATCAGGAGTTTCTAGAAATATGGCTTCGTGACTGACAGTAACTTTTCTCCATAAGGAAGCAACTGGTATAGCCAGTTGTATACGAGCATGGGCATTGTATTGATGATTCTATACCAAAAATAATTCAAATGTAACATGAAAAGGAATTATCAAAGCAATAAAGATATTGCGAAGCATGTTTGGAGCAATGTTCACAAAGTAATTTGTGGCAGTTGTTCTTGGCATGACATAGTCCAAGAATTCAAAAATGTAATCAGGCATATCTTGAGATTCCCAATAATTTTCTCTACTTGGATTAAACTTTGGCCACAAAGTAGACCATCTAAAAGTAAATGTAGTGCCCATCCTGTAAATCATTTGTTTCAACAAATTATTAGTACCCATTAAATTTGGATTATTACCAGGTCTGTTCAAGAGAGTAGTATGCACACTATTTTCTCCTTCAATTTCTGCATAATGAGTACTCCATGTAATATTATGACAATTTAAAGTATCTGCTGCTTCATAAGATTGAACTTTCAATCTTCTGATCTCATTTTGCAGCTGAGTTGTAACCAGAGGCCTTGAGTGCCAAAGATGCTCATGAAATTCATCACGAATTTCAGTGACTGTCATTATGGCTTTAGTCTGAAATTCTCTAGTTAAATAATCAGCTAAAGAATTTTTATGGCCAGCAATGTGTTCAACTATAAAATCAAAATCTGACAAATAAGTTGCCCACCTGATCAATCTACTCACAGATCCTTTCTTCAAATTGTCAGTTGAATTTAAAATACTCATAAAATTTTTCAAATCAGAACGAACAATGAAATGTTCTGACCTGACAAAGAACATAAAAGCTTGAATAGCTTTTATTACTGCTAAGATTTCTTTATGAGTTGAATGATAATTCAACTGAGCTTTCTTGAAACTGCCAGAGGCATACCTGCAAGGTTTTTCAAAGCCATTAGACAATTTTTCTTTTAACACAGCACCCCAAAACTGATCAGATGCATCTATTTCTATAATCTTCTGACCATTCCCTAGTAATTGCAAAGGCAGTAAATTAGCACACTTATGTTTAATGTTTTTCACAGCAAATCTCATTTCATCATTCCATGAAGGAGGATGTTTTGACAATCTTTTATTAAGCAAAACTCTATCCTGAGCAATATTAAAATAATGACCAGCTATATAGTTCACACAACCCAAGAATCTTTGTAACATAGTCTTATCAGTAATTTCATCAGGAAAGTTTTGTATACTCTGTAACACATGAGGCTGAACACTGACTTCTCCTGATCTAATAGTAATCCCAAGAAAATCAATTTCATCTTTGAAGACTACCATTTTCTTTTCTGACAAAACTAATCCATTATCATATATAATCTGATAAAATTGCTGTAAATGTTTAAGATGATCCTTAGGTGACTTACTGAAAACCAGAATATCATCAATATAGACTATAATAAACTGACTATAGGCAGCAAAAATGTCATTCATCATATTCTGAAATATACTAGGAGCAGTCTTTAACCTGAATGGAAGGACATTCCATTCATACTATCCAAAGGGAGTGATGAATGTTGTCTTATATTTATCTTCTTCTGCTACCTGAATCTACCAAAATCCTGATTTCAAATCAAATTTACTATATACTTTGCTACCAGTTAGTCTCTGTAATATCTCATCTTTAGAAGGAATTGGATGTTGAATAGGAACAACATACTTATTCAGAGGAATATAATTTATCACTAATCTTTTCTTACCTCTGACCTGCTCACTTCTTTTATTCACATAAAATGCTTCACAACCGCATGGGCTATGAGAGTCTCTGATAAGGCCTTGTTCTTTCAACTGCTAAATTTTTGCAAGGCATTCTTCTCTGAGAGAAGGCAACATACCAGAGTGGTGAGCTTTAAACTTAGGTTCAACAACCTTACCATCCTTATCAGTGACTAACTTCAAATCTATTTTACATACATGAATCTTTCTGTGCTGAAAAGCAAGTGGATTATCAGAACAATAATCTTTCACAATCTTTGCAAGCACAGGGTCAATATCAGCTTTACAACAATTAATTTTCTAAAATATCCATTGATTATTTAAAGGTTTCTGGGCTTTACTTTTCAATGGAATTATGCATTCATACCTATGCTTTATATATAAAGAATACTTCTGTGCTAGCAGAATCTCATGCTTATTGATAGTGATCAGATAAAAACAAGCTAAGTTATCAGATCCGAACATCATATCAAATAGAGGCATTTCATGATGGATAACCTTAAAATGAAATACTGTGTTGCCTTGAAGAACAGGCACACTAGCTAAATATTCAGAGATGATCGTCTTAGTGTTGAAAGTCAGATGAACAAAATCAGGTATCCATTTATCTGTAGGAATAGCATGAAATCTGGCTAAGGAAACATCTTCACCAGTGTCTAATAACACATGTAAAGCATAAGGTCTAAATCCTCTCCATTTAATACTTACCTCACAGACAGGATTACTAGTTTCATGAACTGAAACTTGTTGAATGTTATTATCCACTGTCATATGAGCAGCATATTCTACTTCTGCAGCATCAACAACTCTAATTAATTCTTCTTTAAATCTTTGTTCTTCATCTTCCTCATTAGCTTCTTCTCGCAGCAGAGTTTCCAATTCTACATGAGCTTTTTTTAGGAAGATTTGCAGTGTTTTGATACGCTTAGTTCTCCATTCTTTCTTGTGAAGATCTGCTTCAAAAGAACTAGCAACTGCTTTTCCCTTGTCAGTAATATTATGCTGAGAAAACTGAGAAGACAAAGAATTTTTTTGTTTCTGAATATAATCTAACTAATTCAAATATCTTTTTTCTATTTCTTGAATTTGACTTTGAAGAAACATTTTTTTAGACATCATATATGGCGGTAAACTATCATATCTAGTTTTCAATGTTTGCAACTGCTGAGACAAATTGAGACTGTCAGAAAACTGATTTGTAGAATACTGCATACTATTCATACCAATATGAAAACCAATTTCTGACTCATAATTTGATGACAATTCTGACTCAGAACTATATTCTGCATTATTCATATTAATCATATTTTCTAGTTCTGATTCTTCATCTGTATATTCAAAATTAGATTCATATTGTGAATCATCAGCAGGAATGAAAACATAATCATCTTCTGTAATATTATGACTCTGCAAGAAATTAACTTTCTTTGCTTTATCCTTTTTCTAAGGACATTTATTTGCATAGTGATTTCCCTGGCAGAGAAAACACTTTATCGGGGCTTTCTGAAACCCATGTTTTTTCTTTCTAAATATTTTCTTCTGAGGAAGAAACTTTTTGTATCTAGATTTTCTAGACCACTTAGTAGCAGGCTTCATAGAACAATGACAAGCAGACTTTTCCTTATATTTCTGCTTATATCTCTGTTTTCTATATCTCTATGGATTAGAACATTCATAACTATTTTCAATCACATCACACACCTTAATACCAAGTTGTTTGTGAAACTGCATAGTTTCTTTATGGGCTTTCCTATCTTCACACAACTTTTGATTTGTTTTTCTAATATACTGATTGATTTGACCAAATGACATATTAGAAAACTGATCACCCATAGCAGCTTTATATTTTTCTGCAAAATACATAGGAAATGATTCTACATATCTTACTTTATAGGTAGGATAAAACATCTCACCTGAAGCATATAATAGATTTTCCATCTCACACATATATTCTTCTAATCTAGTCATATCACAACATTGTGCTCTGAGAAACTTAGATCTGTTGGCTTCTTTCTCATCTTCTATGACTCCTACAAATTTAGAATATATGGCTTGACATAAGCAAGGGACAGGTTCTGCATGATTTACTATAACATCCTTATACTGACTATTGCCAGCATCCCACCATTCTTTGATATTGCCAATAAAACCATTAATAATCTATTGAGTCACAGTTTTTGCATCTCTTTTTAAGCCAAACATCTGTACGCTTGCCCATGAGAGCATAGCATGACACATTTCTTTTCTTTTAGCAAGAGGTTCACAATTAAACTGCCAAAAGAAAGGTTGCAGGCTCAGAGGTCTTATTTGTCCATCTAAGGGTTGCTTTGAAGTTTCTCCATCTGAGAAATAACTATACTTTTCTGGTTCTCCTATCTTTGCCATGCCTATCTTAAAGGATTTATCTATATCAAGCTGAGGAGATTTCATATTGAGAGGAGTGACTATTGGCTTAAATATTTCTTCCTTTTCTATTTTCTCTACTGATTCCCAACTGATAATATCAGCTCCCATAAGATTCAAACATAGCGGCTGAATTTCTGTGGGTTGGCTGGTAAGAAGTAGAGCAAGATGTTGTTGCTGGGAAGAAACCTCTCTATTCAAAGAATCTATACCAAAAATAATAGTATCAACTTTAGTTTCTACATCAGAAACTTCTGACTTTAATTCTTCTTGGCTATGAGCTATATCTTGATGACCACTAATAACAGTATCTATCTTTGTACTTATTTCTTCTTCTTTCTTAACTATATGTTGTACTTATTTTTCTATCTTCTATTGAATATGAGCAGAATGTACCCCAGTATTTATATCCATGGTTTTTAATGCTTTTGCTATGTCACCTTTCTGATATAATTCAATACTTTTTAACATCTTTGAGACCTGATCCAAACTATTCTAGATACTGGATACCCGATTGTTAATGCACTTAGTAGCTAGATTATTCCAGTTCATCAACCTAACCTCAGTAGGTTGTTCTATAGATCTATCTGTAGTTCTCAAATAATACATTGAGATCTATTATTTCCATTTGGAGAGTATTGATTAAAATCAGAGGTTTTGGGGAAAACCTTTTCATTATAAGACTCATCTCCTTGGGGTGTCTTCCAGACATGACCATCATCAAAATCAAAGGGATTCTGGGATGTAATTTCCATCTGAAGATTCTTCTTATAAGATAATAACTGTCTATTTTTCTCAAATAGTTTATGCAATTCTATGTCTCTCTGACTTCGGCTAGTAACCATATTGATGACAGTATGGCTAGGCTTTTGAAGAATATTTTTACAGTCAAGACAATAAAATGAGTCTATTTGGGGATCATGAATCTTCTGAGGGTGAAGACATTGAGAAGGGAATGACAGAGATGAACTTGAGGAAGGTTTTCTAGAAGCATCAAAACTGATAATAGATTATCTGGGAGATCTTTTACAGAGGTGGCTCTGGCTATAGACTTACGAGCAAGCTGCATGAATTCAGTGTCAACTACCCATTTTCTTGGAAACTTTAAATCAGACCAGGAAATTGCTTTAGAAGACATAATGTGACTATGGGATGTACCTTTTGTCACCACGCTTTTGCCAGGTGCGGGGGAATGCTTAACAGTAGGATACAGGGTATTGGTAAGCCTATACATGACTTGATATTGCAGTGCAAGTGGACAAGATCCAGCAAGCATATGCAGGCCAACAGTTTGAATATAGAGTTAAAGATTTGATTCAAATTATTTTCCTGGTGTATAGAAATAGGGTAATTGGGATAAACAGTAGTGAAAATTGATCCATGATGTAAACTAGTTTGTAAAGCAGCTTGTAAGCAGTCAGAGAAGTACAAATGGCGATTATCTAAAAGACAGGCTAACATACTAACATTTAGACCTTTTCTAAATAAGGGATGAAATCCTATAGAAATAGCACCTATATGCATAAACTGATATTTGGTTTGAGATTTTAAAGCACTAATTTCCTTATCCTCTAAGATTTGCAAATAATAGTTATCTTGGTCTGTGGATTGGATTTCCAGAACATTTTCAACAACTTTAATATTGGTTCTAGCAAGAAGATTAAAAGAAGGAAGTTTATCATAAACATCAAAAGGCTTTAAAGTGGGTAATTGCCAAGCAGGGCTAGGAGTATCTTCATCTATTTTGATAGTATAAGAATTTACAGTTTGCACAGATAGTTCATCGAGAGTGCATGTATCAGACATACTTGGAACAAATTCAACTGGATGATTCAGAGCTTCCATTATGACGTTTATTTTTGGTACTTAATCGGATCCACAAAATTCCTATCCTTTGGCTTAGGAAGGACCACGCCACTTCCCTAACATCAACGCTGAATTGAATGCGATATCGAATCACAGTAGTTGAAGGAACCAGACACAACTAATACAGAACTCAAGAGAGATATCGAACAAAAAGAAATTGATACAGAAATAGAAACTCATACATGGATTGCATAACATGGATTGCATAACATTTCAAGCAGAGTTATATAAAAGAAAGATTAACTTTATCAACAACAAGTCATAACATAGGTTGTTATAAACAAGTCATAACATGTCATTTCCTAGGTACACTTACCTTAAAGAGCACAATGTTGTGATATGACTAGATTAGAAGAATATATGTGTGAGATGGAAAATCTATTATATGCTTCAGGTGAGATGTTTAATCCTACCTATAAATTAAGATATGTAGAATCATTTCCTAAGTATTTTGCAAAAAAATATAAAGCTGCTATGGGTGTTCAGTTTTCTAATATGTCATTTGGTTGAATCAATCAGTATATTAGAAAAACAAATCAAAAGCTGTGTGAAGATAGGAAAGCCCATAAATAATCTATGCAGTTCCACAAACAGCTTGGTTTTAAGGTGTGTGATGTGATTGAAAATAGTTATGGATGTTCTAATCCATAGAGATATAGAAAATAGAGATATAAGCAAAAATATAAGGAAAAGTCTGCTTGTCATTGTTCTATGAAGCCTGTTGCTAAGTGGTCTAGAAAATCTAGATACAAAAAGTTTCTTCCTCAGAAGAAAATATTTAGAAAGAAAAAACATGGGTTTCAAAAAACCGCTATTAAGTGTTTTCTCTGCCAGGGAAATCACTATGAAAATAAATGTCCTCAGAAAAAGGATAAAGCAAAGAAAGTTAATTTCTTGCAGAGTCATAATATTACAGAAGATGATTATGTTTTCATTCTTGCTGATGATGCACAATATGAATCTGATTTTTAATATACAGATGAAGAATCAGAACTAGAAAATATGATTAATATGAATAATGAAGAATATAGTTCTGAGTCAGAATTGTCATCAGATTATGAGTCAGAAATTGGTTTTCAGATTGGTATGAATAGTATGCAATATTCTACAAATTAGTTTTCTGACAGTCTCAGTTTGTCTCAGTAGTTGCAAACATTGAAAACTAGATATGATAGTTTACCCCCATATATGATGTCTGAAAAAATGTTTCTTCAAAGTCAAATTCAAGAAACAGAAAAAAGATATTTGAATCAGTTAGATTATATTCAGAAACATAAAAATTCTTTGTCTTCTCAGTTTTCTCAGCATAATATTACTGACAAGGGAAAAGCAGTTGCTAGTTCTTTTGAAGCAGATCTTCACAAGAAAGAATGGAGAACTAAGCGTATCAAAACACTGCAAATCTTCCTAAAAAAAGCTCATGTAGAATTGGAAACTCTGCTGCGAGAAGAAGCTAATGAGGAAGATGAAGAACAAAGATTTAAAGAAGAATTAATTAGAGTTGTTGATGCTGCAGAAGTAGAATATGCTGCTCATATGACAGTGGATAATAACATTCAACAAGTTTCAGTTCATGAAACTAGTAATCCTGTCTGTGAGGTAAGTATTAAATGGAGAGGATTTAGACCTTATGCTTTACATGTGTTATTAGACACTGGTGAAGATGTTTCCTTAGCCAGATTTCATGCTATTCCTACAGATAAATGGATACCTGATTTTGTTCATCTGACTTTCAACACTAAGACGATCATCTCTGAATATTTAGCTAGTGTGCCTGTTCTTCAAGGCAACACAGTATTTCATTTTAAGGTTATCCATCATGAAATGCCTCTATTTGATATGATGTTCGGATCTGATAACTTAGCTTGTTTTTATCCGATCACTATCAATAAGCATGAGATTCTGCTAGCACAGAAGTATTCTTTATATAAAAAGCATAGGTATGAATGCAGAATTCCATTGAAAAGTAAAGCCCAGAAACCTGTAAATAATCAATTGATATTTCAAAAAATTAATTGTTGCAAAGCTGATATTGACCCTGTGCTTGCAAAGATTGTGAGAGATTGTTGTTCAAATAATCCTCTTGCTTTTTAGCACAGAAAGATTCATGTATGTAAGATAGATTTAAAGTTAGTCTCTGATAAAGATGGTAAGCATCTTGAACCTAAGTTTAAAGCTCACCACTCTGGTATGTTGCCTTCTCTCAAAGAAGAATGTCTTGCAGAAATTAAACAGTTGAAAGAACAAGGCCTTATTAGAGACTCTCATAGCCCATGGGGTTGTGAAGCATTTTATGTGAATAAAAGAAGTGAGCAGGTCAGAGGTAAGAAAAGATTAGTGATAAATTACATTCCTCTGAATAAGTATGTTGTTCCTGTCCAACATCTAATTCCTTCTAAGGATGAGATTTTGCAGAGACTAACTGGTAGTAAGGTATATAGTAAATTTGATTTGAAATCAAGATTTTGGCAGATTCAGGTAGCTGAAGAAGATAAGTATAAAACATCATTCATCACTCCTTTTGGACAGTATGAATGGAATGTTCTTCCATTTGGGTTAAAGACTGCTCCTAGTATATTTCAAAAAATGATGAATGACATTTTTGCTGCCTATAGTCAGTTTATAATAGTATATATTGATGATATACTCATATTTAGTAAATCGCCTAAGGATCAACTTAAGCATTTACAATAGTTTTATCAGATTATATTTGATAATGGTTTAGTATTATCAAAAAGAAAATGGTAGTCTTCAAAGATGAAATTGATTTTCTTGGGATTACTATTAGATCAGGAGAAGTCAGTGTTTAGCCTCATGTGTTACAGAGTATACAGAACTTTTCTGATGAAATTACTGATAAGACTATGTTACAAAGATTCTTGGGTTGTGTGAACTATATAGCTGGTCATTATTTTAATGTTGCTCAGGATAGAGTCTTGCTTAATAGAAGACTGTCTAAAAATTCTCCTCCATGGACTAATGAAATGAGTGCTGTTGTAAACAGAATTAAACATAAATGTGCTAAGTTGCCTCCTTTGTAGTTACCAGGCAATGGTCAGAAAATTATAGAAACAGATGCATCTGATCAATATTGGGGTGCTGTGTTAAAAGAAAGATTGTCTGATGGATTTGAAAAACCTTGCAAGTATGCCTCTGAAAGTTTCAAGAAAGCTCAGTTGAATTATCATTCAACTCATAAAGAAATCTTAGCAGTAATAAAAGCTATTCAAGCTTTTATGTTCTTTATAAGGTCAGAACATTTCATTGTTCGTTCTGATTTGAAAAATTTTATGAGTATTTTAAATTTAGCTGACAATTTGAAGAAAGGATCTGTGAGTAGATTGATCAGGTGGGCAACTTATTTTTTAGATTTAGATTTCACAATTGAGCACATTACTGGACATAAAAATTCTTTAACTGATTATTTAACTAGAGAATTTCATTCTAAAGCCATCATGACTGTTACTGAAATTCGTGACGAATTTCATGAACATCTTTGGCGTTCAAGACCTCTAGTTGCTACTCAGTTACAGAATGCAATCTCAAGATTGAAAGTTCAATCTTATGAAGCAGCCAAATTTCTGAATTGTAATAATATTGCATGGAGCACACATTATGCATTCATTGAAGGAGAAAATAGTGTACATACTACACTATTAAATAGACCTGGTAATAATCCAGATCTAATGGGTGCTAATAATTTGTTAAAAAATATGATCTACAGGATGGGCACTACATTCACTTTCAGATGGTCTACTTTTTCACCAAAGTTTAATTCTAGTCGAAAGAATTATTGGGAATCTCAAGATATGCCCGATTACATGTTTGAATTCTTGGAATATATAATGCCAAGAACAGCTGCCACAGATTATTTTGTGAATATTGTTCCAAACATGCTTCGCAATATTTTTATTGCCTTGAGAATTCCTTTCAGATTTAAGTTTGAATTATTCTTGGTGCAGAATCATCAGTACAATGCCCATGCTTCTATTCAACCAGCTTTACCAGTTGCTTCCCTCTGGAGAAAGGTTACTGTCAGTCATGAAGCCATCTTTCCAGCGACTCCTGATGGAAGATTATGTCAGATTCCATCTGCCTTATTCATTGATCATACCGAAAGTGATACGCATGATGATGATAGTGATACTGACAACTCACCATATTCTCCAATTGGTTCTCATGAATTTGCAGATGATGATTAAAGACTAATCACGGGGTCTGTCCGTGGTAGTGAGTGGAGAGCACTATAACTCTCTTTATGTCATATTTGTGGACCTCACCACTATTAAAGGTGGTATTCTATCAACCATGTCGATAGACTTTAGTTTACTGTTTGCTTTTGGCGGTGCGTAGTGGGCCCATAACCCACATGTTAATCGCATCTTTTGTTTCTTTTGTTTTGGTTCGTTGATCTTGTCAGCTTGTGATAACCGTTGATCTTCCTTGCCTAATGCTATAAATAAGGAAGCTCTCTCGAGTTATAGACAGATCAATTTGGAGATCAACTTGGAGTCAAAGTCTGAGTTTGTAAGTAAGCTTTAAGTTTAGTCTTTTGTTTCAAACTCTTAGACTATTTGTAAGGTGTAAGTTTACAAGAAAGATTAAGTATCAGAGCCAAGTTATGCAATCCATGTTATGCAAGCCATGTATGAGTTTCTATTTTTGTATCAATTTCTTTTTGTTCGATATCTCTCTTGAGTTTTGTATTAGTTGTGTTTGGTTCCTTTTAATATATACATGAGCTATTAGAAATTTGCAGATGATGATTAAAGACTAATCATGGGGTCTATCTGTGGTAGTGAGTGGAGAGCACTATAACTCTCTTTATGTCATATTTGTGGACCTCACCACTATTAAAGGTGGTATTCTGTTGGCCGTGTCGATAGACTTTAGTTTACTATTTGCTTTTGGTGGTGCGTAGTGGGCCCATAACCCATATGTTAATCGCATCTTTTGTTTCTTTTGTTTTTGTCCGTTGATCTTGTCGACTTGTGATAACCATTGATCTTCCTTGCCTAATGCTATAAATAAGGAAGCCATTAGATTTGTAAATTACTAATACTTCACCTATCCTAATAAGAAAGTGTGAAGTGTTTGTTTGAAAGATCCTGCTTGAAATGGTATCAGAGCCAAGTTATGCAATCCATGTTATGCAAGCCATGTATGAGTTTCTATTTCTGTATCAATTTATTTTTGTTCGATATCTTTCTTGAGTTTTGTATTAGTTGTGTCTGGTTCCTTCAACTACTGTGATTTGGTATCGCATTCAATTCATTGTTGACGATAGGGAAGTGGCGTGGTCCCTCCTAAGCCGAAGGATAGGCATTTTGTGGATCTGATTAAGTACCAAAAATAAACGTCATAATGGAAGCTCTGAATCATCCAATTGAAGTTGTTCCAGGTATGTCTGATACATGCACTCTCGATGAACTATCTGTGCAAACTGTAAATTTTGATACTATCGAAATAGACGAAGATACTCCTAGCCCTGCTTGGCAATTACCCACTTTAAAGCCTTCTGATGTTTATGATAAACTTCCTTCTTTTAATCTTCTTGCTAGAACCAATATTAAAGTTGTTGAAAATGTTTTGCAAATCCAGTCTATAGACCAAGATAAATATTATTTGCAAATCTTAGAGGATAAGGAAATTAGTGATTTAAAATCTCAAACCAAATATCAGTTTATGCATATAGGTGCTATTTCTATAGGATTTCATCCCTTATTTAGAAAAGGTCTAAATGTTAGTATGTTAACCTGTCTTTTAGATAATCACCATTTATACTTCTCTGACTGCTTACAAGCTACTTTACAAACTGGTTTACATGATGGATCAATTTTCACTACTATCTATCCCAATTACCCTGTTGTTATACACCAAGAAAAGAATTTGAATCAAATCTTTAAGCTCTATATTCGGACTGCTGGCCTGCATATGCTTGCTGGATCTTGTCCGCTTGCACTGCAATATCAAGTCATGTATAGGCTTACCAATACCTTGTATCCTGCTGTTAAGCATTCCCCCACACCTGGCAAAAGTGTGGTGACAAAAGGTACATCCCATAGTCATATTATGTCTTCTGAAGCAATTGCCTAGTCTGATTTAAAGTTTCCAAGAAAATGGGTAGTTGACACTAAATTCATGTAGCCTGCTCGTAAGTCTCTAGCCAGAGCCACCTCTGTAAAAGATCTCCCAGATAAATCTATTATCAGATTTGATGCTTCTAGAAAACCTTCCTCAAGTTCATCTCTATCATTCCCTTCTCAATGTCTTCATCCTCAGAAGATTCATGACCCTCAAATTGACTCATTCTATTGTCCTGACTGTAAAAATATTCTTCAAAAGCTTAGCCATGCTGTCATCAACATGGTTACCAGTCGAGGTCAGAGAGACATAGAATTGCAGAAACTATTTGAGAAAAATAGACAATTATTATCTTATAAGAAGAATCTTTAGATGGAAAGTACATCCCAGAATCCCTCTGATTCTGATGATGGTCATGTCTGGAAGACACCCCAAGGAGATGAGTCTTATAATGAAAAGGTTTTCCCTGAAACCTCTGATTTTAATCAATACTCTCCAGATGGAAAGAATAGATCTCAATACTGAGGTTAGGTTGATGAACTTGAATAATCTAGCTACTAAGTGCATTAACAATCGGGTAGCTAGTATCCAGAATAGTTTGGATCAGGTCTCAAAGATGTTAAAAAGTATTGAATTATATCAGAAAGGTGACATATCAAAAGCATTAAAAACCATGGATATAAATACTGGGGTACATTTTGCTCATATTCAATAGAAGATAGAAAAATAAGTACAACATATAGTTAAGAAAGAAGAAGAAATAAGTACAAAGATAGATACTTTTATTAGTAGTCATCAAGATATAGCTCACAGCCAAGAAGAATTAAAGTCAGAAGTTTCTGATGTAGAAACTAAAGTTGATACTATTATTTTTGGTATAGATTCTTTGAATAGAGAGGTTTCTTCCCAACAACATCTTGCTCTACTTCCTACCAGCCAACCCACAGAAATTCAGTCGCTAAGTTTGAATTTTACAGGAGCTGATATTATCAGTTGGGAATTAGTAGAGAAAATAGAAAAGGAAGAAATATTTAAGCCAATAGTCAATCCTCTCAGTATGAGAGCTCCTAAGCTTGATATAGATAAAGCCTTTAAGATAGGCATGGCAAAGATAGGAGAACTAGAAAAGTATAGTTATTTCTCAAATGGAGAAACTTCAAAGCAACCCTTAGATGGACAAATAAGAACTTTGAGCCTGCAACCTTTCTTTTGGTAGTTTAATTGTGAACCTCCTACTAAAAGAAAAGAAATGTGTCATGCTATGCTCTCATGGGCAAGCGTACAGATGTTTGGCTTAAAAAGAGATACAAAAATTGTGACTCAATAGATTATTAATGGTTTTATTGGCAACATCAAGGAATGGTGGGATGCTGGCAATAGTCAGTATAAGGATGCTATAGTAAATCATGCAGAACCTGTCCCTTGCTTGTGTCAAGCCATATATTTTGAATTTGTAGGAGTCATAGAAGATGAGAAAGAAGCCAACAGATCTAAGTTTTTTAGAGCACAATGTTGTGATATGATTAGATTAGAAGAATATATGTGTGAGATGGAAAATCTATTATATGCTTCAGGTGAGATGTTTAATCCTGCCTATAAAGTAAGATATGTAGAATCATTTCCTAAGTATTTTGCAGAAAAATATAAAGCTGCTATGGGTGTTCAGTTTTCTAATATGTCATTTGGTCGAATCAATCAGTATATTAGAAAAACAAATCAAAAGCTGTGTGAAGATAGGAAAGCCCATAAAGAAACTATGCAGTTTCACAAACAGCTTGGTATTAAGGTGTGTGATGTGATTGAAAATAGTTATGAATGTTCTAATCCACAAAGATATAGAAAATAGAGATATAAGCAGAAATATAAGGAAAAGTCTACTTGTCATTGTTCTATGAAGCCTGCTGCTAAGTGGTCTAGAAAATCTAGATACAAAAAGTTTCTTCCTCAGAAGAAAATATTTAGAAAGAAAAAACATGGGTTTCAGAAAACCCCTATTAAGTGTTTTCTCTATCAAGGAAATCACTATGCAAACAAATGTCCAGAGAAAAAGGATAAAGCAAAGAAAGTTAATTTCTTGCAGAGTCATAATATTATAGAAGATGATTATGTTTTCATTCCTGCTGATGATGCATAATATGAATCTGATTTTGAATATACAGATGAAGAATCAGAACTAGAAAATATGATTAATATGAATAATGAAGAATATAGTTCTGAGTCAGAATTGTCATCAGATTATGAGTCAAAAATTGGTTTTCAGATTGGTATGAATAGTATACAGTATTCTACAAATCAGTTTTTTTACAGTCTAAGTTTGTCTCAGCAGGTGCAAACATTGAAAACTAGATATGATAGTTTACCACCATATATGATGTCTGAAAAAATGTTTCTTCAAAGTCAAATTCAAGAAACAAAAAAAAGATATTTGAATCAGTTAGATTATATTCAGAAACAAAAAAATTCTTTGTCTTCTCAGTTTTCTCAGCATAATATTACTGATAAGGGAAAAGCAATTGCTAGTTATTTTGAAGCAAATATTCACAAGAAAGAATGGAGAACTAAGCATATCAAAATACTGCAAATCTTCCTGAAAAAGGCTCAAGCAGAATTGGAAACTCTGCTGCGAGAAGAAGCTGATGAGGAAGATGAAGAACAAAGATTTGAAGAAGAATTAATTAGAGTTGCTGATGCTGTAGAAGCAGAATATGCTACTCATATGATAGTGGATAATAACATTCAACAAGTTTCAGTTCATGAAACTAGTAATCCTGTCTTTGAGGTAAGTATTAAATGGAAAGGATTTAAACCTTGTGCTTTAAATGTCTTGTTAGACACTGGTGCTGATGCTTCTTTAGCTAGATTTCATGCTATTCCAATACATAAATGGATACCTGATTTTGTTCATCTGACTTTCAACACTAAGATGATCATCTCTGAATATTTAGCTAGTGTGCCTGTTCTTCTAGGCAACACAGTATTTCATTTTAAGGTTATCCATCATGAAATGACTCTGTTTGATATGATGTTCGGATCTGATAACTTAGCTTGTTTTTATCTGATCACTATCAATAAGCATCAGATTTTGCTAGCACAGAAGTATTCTTTATATAAAAAGCATAGGTATGAATGCAAAATTCCATTGAAAAGTAAAGCCCAGAACCCTGTAAATAATCAATGGATATTTCAGAAAATTAATTGTTGCAAAGATGATATTAACCCTATGCTTGCAAAGATTTTGAAAGATTGTTGTTCTAATAATCCTCTTGCTTTTAAGCACAGAAATATTCTTGTATGTAAAATAGATTTGAAGTTAGTCACTGATAAGGATGGTAAGGTTGCTGAACCTAAGTTTAAAGCTCACCACTCTAGTATGTCGCCTTCTCTCAGAGAAGAATGCCTTGCAAAAATTCAGCAGTTGAAAGAACAAGGTCTTATCAGAGATTCTCATAGCCCATGGGGTTATGAAGCATTCTATGTTAATAAGAGAAGCGAGCAGGTCAGAGGTAAGAAAAGATTAGTTATCAATTACATTCCTCTGAATAAGTATGTTGTTCCTATTCAACATCCAATTCCTTCTAAAGATGAGATATTACAGAGACTAACTGGTAGCAAGGTATATAGTAAATTTTATTTGAAATTAGGATTTTGGCAGATTCAGGTAGCAGAAGAAGATAAATATAATACAACATTCATCACTCCCTTTGGACAGTATGAATGAAATGTCCTTCCATTCGGGTTAAAGACTACTCCTAGTATATTCGAAAAAATGATGAATGATTTTTTGCTGCCTATAGTCAGTTTATAATAGTATATATTAATGATATACTCATATTCAGTAAATCGCTTAAGGATCATCTTAAGCATTTACAACAGTTTTATCAGATTATATTTGATAATGGTTTAGTATTATCAGAAAAGAAAATGGTAGTCTTCAAAGATGAAATTGATTTTCTTGGGATTACTATTAGATCAGGAGAAGTCAATGTTCAGCCTCATGTGTTACAGAGTATATAGAACTTTCCTGATGAAATTACTGATAAGACTATGTTACAAAGATTCTTAGGTTGTGTGAACTATATAACTAGTCATTATTTTAATATTGCTCAGGATAAAGTTTTGCTTAATAAAAGATTGTCAAAACATCCTCCTTCATGGAATGATGAAATGAGTTTTGCTGTGAAAAACTTTAAACAGAAGTGTGTTAATTTACCCCCTTTGCAGTCACTAGGGAATGGTTAGAAAATTATAGAAACAGATGCATCTGATCAGTACTAGGGTGCTGTGTTAAAAGAAAAATTGTCTAATGGCTTTGAAAAACCTTGCAAGTATGCCTCTGGTAGTTTCAAGAAAGCTCAGTTGAATTATCATTCAACTCATAAAGAAATCTTAGCAGTAATAAAAGCTATTCAAGCTTTTATGTTCTTTGTCAGGTCAGAACATTTCATTGTTCGTTTTGATTTGGAAAAATTTATGAGTATTTTAAATTCAGCTGACAATTTGAAGAAAGGATCTGTGAGTAGATTGATCAGGTGGGAAACTTATTTGTCAGATTTTGATTTTACAGTTGAACACATTGCTGGCCATAAAAGTTCTTTAGCTGATTATTTAACTAGAGAATTTCAGACTAAAGCCATAATGACAGTCACTAAAATTCGTGATGAATTTCATGAGCATCTTTGGCGCTCAAGGCCTCTGGTTACAACTCAGCTGCAAAATGAGATCAGAAGATTGAAAGTTCAATCTTATGAAGCAGTAGATACTTTAAATTGTCATAATATTGCATGGAGTACTCATTATGCAGAAATTGAAGGAGAAAATAGTGTGCATACTACTCTCTTGAACAGAACTGGTAATAATCCAGATTTAATGGGTACTAATAATTTGTTGAAACAAATGATTTACAAGATGGGCACTACATTTAATTTTAGATGGTCTACTTTCTGGCCAAAGTTTAATCCAAGTAGAGAAAATTATTGGGAATCTCAAGATATGCCTGATTACATGTTTGAATTCTTGGACTATGTCATGCCAAGAACAGCTGCCACAAATTACTTTCTGAACATTGCTCCAAACATGCTTCACAATATCTTTATTGCTTTGAGAATTCCTTTTCATGTTAAATTTGAATTATTTTTGGTACAAAATCATCAGTACAATGTCCATGCTCATATACAACCAGCTATACCAGTTGCTTCCTTATGGAGAAAAGTTACTGTCAGTCACGAAGCCATATTTCTAGAAACTCTTGATGGAAGATTCTGTTGGATTCCCTCTGCTTTATTCATGGACCATACAAGTGATACGACTGATGATGGTGATACTGACAACTCACCATATTCACCAGCTGGTTCTCATGAATTTGCAGATGATGATTAAAGACTAATCACGGGGTCTGTCCGTGGTAGTGAGTGGAGAGCACTATAACTTTCTTTATGTCATATTTGTGGACCTCACCACTATTAAAGGCGGTATTCTGTCAGCCATGTCGATAGACTTTAGTTTACTATTTTCTTTGGCGGTGCGTAGTGGGCCCATAACCCACATGTTAATCGCATCTTTTGTTTCTTTTGTTTTGGTCCGTTGATCTTGTTGGCTTGTGATAACCGTTGATCTTCCTTGCCTAATGCTATAAATAAGGAAACTCTCTCGAGTTATAGACAGATCAATTTGGAGATCAACTTGGAGTCAAAGTCTGAGTCTGTAAGTAAGCTTTAAGTTTAGTCTTTTGTTTTAAGCTCTTAGACTATTTGTAAGGTGTAATTTTGCAAGAAGGATTAATAAGAAAGTGTGAAGTGTTTGTTTGAAAGATCCTGCTTGAATTTAAGTGTTTGTTTGAAAGATCCTGCTTGAAATGGTATCAAAAAGTGGCGTGGTCCCTCCAAAGCCGAAGGATAGGCATTTTATTGATCCGATTAAGTACTGAAAATAAACGTCATAATGGAAGCTCTGAATCATCCAGCTGAAGTTGTTCCAGGTATGTCTGATACATGCACTCTCGATGAACTATCTATGCAAACTATAAATTTTGATACTATTGAAATAGACGAAGATACTCCTAGCCCTGCTTGGCAATTACCCACTTTAAAGCCTTTTGATGTTTATGATAAACTTCCTTCTTTTAATCTTCTTGCTAGAACCAATATTAAAGTTGTTGAAAATGTTCTGCAAATCCAGTCCACAGACCAAGATAAATATTATTTGCAAATCTTAGAGGATAAGGAAATTAGTGCTGTAAAATCTCAAACCAAATATCAGTTTATGCATATAGGTGCCATTTCTATAGGATTTCATCCCTTATTTAGAAAAGGTCTAAATGTTAGTATGTTAGTCTGTCTTTTAGATAATCGCCATTTGTACTTCTTTGACTGCTTACAAGCTGCTTTACAAATTGGTTTACATGATGGATCAATTTTCACTATTGTCTATCCCAATTACCCTGTTGCTATACACCAGGAAAAGAATTTGAATCAAATATTTAAGCTCTATATTCAGATTGCTGGCCTGCATATGCTTGTTGGATCTTGTCCGCTTGCACTGCAATATCAAGTCATGTATAGGCTTACCAATACCCTGTATCTTGCTGTTAAGCATTCACCCACACCTGGAAAAAGTGTGGTTACAAGATGTACATCCCATAGTCATATTATGTCTTCTAAAGCAATTGCCTGGTCTGATTTAAAGTTTCCAAGAAAATGGGTAGTTGACACTGAATTCATGCAGCCTACTCGTAAGTCTCTAGCCAGAGCCACCTCTGTAAAAGATATCCTAGATAAATCTATTATCAGATTTGATGCTTATAGAAAACCTTCCTCAAGTTCACCTTTGTCATTCCCTTCTCAATGTCTTCACCCTCAGAAGATTCATGATCCCCAAATAGACTCATTCTATTGTCCTGACTGTAAAAATATTCTTCAAAAGCCTAGCCATGCTGTCATCAACATGGTTACCAGCCGAAGTCAGAGAGAGATAGAATTGCAGAAAATATTTGAGAAAAATAAATAGTTATTATCTTATAAGAAGAATCTTCAGATGGAAATTACATCCCAGAATCCCTCTAATTCTGATGATGGTCATGTCTAGAAGACACCCCAAGGAAATGAGTCTTATAATGAAAAGGTTTTCCCTGAAACCTCTGATTTTAATCAATACTCTCCAGATGGAAAGAATAGATCTCAAATGTATTATTTGAGAACTGCAGATAGATCCATAGAACAAACTACTGAGGTTAGGTTGATGAACTAGAATAATCTAGCTACTAAGTGCATTAACAATCGGGTAGCCAGTATCCAGAATAGTTTGGATCAGGTCTCAAAGATGTTAAAAAGTATTGAATTATATCAGAAAGGCGACATAGCAAAAGCATTAAAAACTATGGATATAAATATTGGGGTACATTCTGCTCATATTCAACAGAAGATAGAAAAAGAAGTACATCATATAGTTAAGAAAGAAGAAGAAATAAGTACAAAGATAGATACTGTTATTAGTAGTCATCAAGATATAGCTCACAGCCAAAAAGAATTAAAGTTAGAAGTTTCTGATGTAGAAACTAAAGTTGATACTATTATTTTTGGTATAGATTCTTTGAATAGAGAGGTTTCTTCCCAGCAACAACATCTTGCTCTACTTCTTACCAACCAACCCACAGAAATTCATCCGCTAAGTTTGAATCGTACGGGCGCTGATATTATCAGTTGGGAATCAGTAGAGAAAATAGAAAAGGAAGAAATATTTAAGCCAATAGTCACTCCTCTCAGTATGAAAGCTCCTCAACTTGATATAGATAAAGCCTTTAAGATAGGCATGGCAAAGATAGGAGAACCAAAAAAGTATAGTTATTTCTCAGATGGAGAAACTTCAAAGCAACCCTTAGATGGACAAATAAGAACTCTGAGCTTGCAACCTTTCTTTTGGCAGTTTAATTGTGAACCTCCTGCTAAAAGAAAAGAAATGTGTCATGCTATGCTCTCATGGGCAAGCGTATAGATGTTTGGCTTAAAAAAAGATGCAAAAATTGTGACTCAACAGATTATTAATGGTTTTATTGGCAATATCAAAGAATGGTGGGATGCTGGAAATAGTCAGTATAAGGATGCTATAGTAAATCATGCAGAACCTGTCCCTTGCTTGTGTCAAGCCATATATTCTGAATTTGTAAGAGTCATAGAAGATGAGAAAGAAGCCAACAGATCTAAGTTTCTCAGAGCACAATGTTGTGATATGACTAGATTAGAAGAATATATGTGTGAGATGGAAAATCTATTATATGCTTCATGTGAGATGCTTAATCCTGCCTATAAAGTAAGATATGTAGATCATTTCCTAAGTATTTTGCAAAAAAATATAATGTTGCTATGGGTGTTCAATTTTCTAATATTTCATTTGGTCGAATCAATCAGTATATTAGAAAAACAAATCAAAAGCTGTGTGAAGATAGGAAAGCCCATAAAGAAACTATGCAGTTTCACAAACAGCTTGGTATTAAGGTGTGTGATGTGATTGAAAATAGTTATGAATGTTCTAATCCATAGAGATATAGAAAACAGAGATATAAGCAGAAATATGAGGAAAAGTCTACTTGTCATTGTTTTATGAAGCCTGCTGCTAAGTGGTCTATAAAATCTAGATACAAAAAGTTTCTTCTTCAGAAGAAAATATTTAGAAAGAAAAAACATGGGTTTGAGAAAGCCCCGATAAAGTGTTTTCTCTGCCAGGGAAATCTCTATGCAAATAAATGTCCTCAGAAAAAGGATAAAGCAAAGAAAGTTAATTTCTTGCAGAGTCATAATATTACAGAAGATGATTATGTTTTCATTCCTGCTGATGATGCACAATATGAATCGGATTTTGAATATACATATGAAGAATCAAAACTAGAAAATATGATTAATATGAATAATGAAGAATATAGTTCTGAGTCAGAATTGTCATCAGATTATGAGTCAGAAATTGGTTTTCAGATTGGTATGAATAGTATGTAGTATTCTACAAATCAGTTTTCTAACAGTCTCAGTTTGTCTCAGTAGTTGCAAACATTGAAAACTAGATATGATAGTTTACCACCATATATGATGTCTGAAAAAATGTTTCTTCAAAGTCAAATTCAAGAAACAGAAAAAAGATATTTGAATCAGTTAGATTATATTCAGAAAAAAAAAATTCTTTGTCTTCTCAGTTTTCTCAGCATAATATTACCAGACAAGGGAAAAGCAGTTGCTAGTTCTTTTGAAGCAGATCTTCACAAGAAAGAATGGAGAACTAAGCATATCAAAACACTGCAAATCTTCCTGAAAAAGGCTCAAGCAGAATTGGAAACTCTGCTGCGAGAAGAAGCTAATGAGGAAGATGAAGAACAAAGATTTGAAGAAGAATTAATTAGAGTTGTTGATGCTGTAGAAGCAGAATATGCTGCTCATATGACAGTGGATAATAACATTCAACAAGTTTCAGTTCATGAAACTAGTAATCCTGTCTGTGAGGTAAGTATTAAATGGAAAGGATTTAAACCTTATGCTTTAGATGTGTTATTAGACACTGGTGCAGATGCTTCCTTAGCCAGATTTCATGCTATTCCTATAGATAAATGGATACCTGATTTTGTTTGTCTGAATTTCAACACTAAGACGATCATCTCTGAATATTCAGCTAGTGTGCCTGTTCTTCTAGGCAACACAGTATTTCATTTTAAGGTTATCCATCATGAAATGCCTCTATTTGATATGATGTTCGGATCTGATAACTTAGCTTGTTTTTATCCGATCACTATCAATAAGCATGAGATTTTGCTAGCTCAGAAGTATTCCTTATATAAGAAGCATAGGTATGAATGCAGAATTCCATTGCAAAGAAAGCTGCAGAAACCTATAAGTAATCAATGGATATTTCAAAAAATTAATTGTTGCAAATCTGACATTGACCCTGTGCTTGCAAAGATTGTGAGAGATTTTTGTTCAGATAATCCTCTTGCTTTTTAGCACAGAAAGATTCATGTATGTAAGATAGATTTAAAGTTAGTCACTGATAAAGATGGTAAGCATGTTGAACCTAATTTTAAAGCTCACCACTCTAGTATGTCACCTTCTCTCAGAGAAGAATGCCTTGCAAAAATTCAGCAGTTGAAAGAACAAGGTCTTATCAGAGATTCTCATAGCCCATGGGGTTGTGAAGCATTCTATGTTAATAAGAGAAGTGAGCAGGTCAGAGGTAAGAAAAGATTAGTTATCAATTACATTCCTCTGAATAAGTATGTTGTTCCTTTCCAACATCCGATTCCTTCTAAGGATGAGATTTTGCAGAGACTAACTGGTAGCAAGGTATATAGTAAATTTGATTTGAAATCAGGATTTTGGCAGATTCAGGTAGTAGAAGAAGATAAATATAAGACAACATTCATCACTCCCTTTGGACAGTATGAATGGAATGTCCTTCCATTTGGTTTAAAGACTACTCCTTATATATTCAAAAAAATGATGAATGATATTTTTGCTGCCTATAGTCAGTTTATAATAGTATATATTGATGATATACTCATATTCAGTAAATCGCCTAAAGATCATCTTAAGCATTTACAACAATTTTATCAGATTATATTTGATAATGGTTTAGTATTATCAGAAAAGAAAATGGTAGTTTTCAAAGATGAAATTTATTTTCTTGGGATTACTATTAGATCAAGAGAAGTCAGTGTTCAGCCTCATGTGTTATAGAGTATACAGAACTTTCCTGATGAAATTACTGATAAGACTATGTTACAAAGATTCTTGGGTTGTGTGAACTATATAGCTGGTCATTATTTTAATGTTACTCAGGATAGAGCCTTGCTTAATAGAAGACTGTCTAAAAATCCTCCTCCATGGACTAATGAAATGATTGCTGCTGTAAACAGAATTAAACAAAAATGTGCTAATTTGCCTCCTTTGCAGTTACCAGGAAATGGTCAAAAAATTATAGAAACAGATGCATCTGATCAATATTGGGGTGCTGTGTTAAAAGAAAGATTATCTGATGGATTTGAAAAACCTTGCAGGTATGCCTCTGGAAGTTTCAAAAAAGCTTAGTTGAATTATCATTCAACTCAAAGAAATCTTAACAGTAATAAAATCTATTCAAGCTTTTATGTTCTTTGTCAGGTTAGAACATTTCATTGTTCATTCTGATTTGAAAAATTTTATGAGTATTTTAAATTTAGCTGACAATTTGAAGAAAGGACCTATGAGTAGATTAATCAGGTGGGCAACCTATTTGTTAGATTTTGATTTCATAGTTGAGCACATTGCTGGACATAAAAATTCTTTAGCTGATTATTTAACTAGAGAATTTCATTCTAAAGCCATCATGACTGTTACTGAAATTCGTGACGAATTTCATGAACATCTCTGGCATTCAAGACCTCTAGTTGCTACTCAGTTATAGAATGCAATCTCAAGATTGAAAGTTTAATCTTATGAAGCAGCTGAAATTTTGAATTGTAATAATATTGCATGGAGCACACATTATGCATTCATTGAAGGAGAAAATAGTGTACATACTACACTATTAAATAGACCTGGTAATAATCCAGATCTAATGGGTGCTAATAATTTGTTAAAAAATATGATCTATAGGATGGGCACTACATTCACTTTCAGATGGTCTACTTTCTGGCCAAAGTTTAATCCTAGTCGAGAAAATTATTGGGAATCTCAAGATATGCCTGATTACATGTTTGAATTCTTGGATTATATAATGCCAAGAATAGCTGCCACAGATTATTTTGTGAATATTGCTCCAAACATGCTTCACAATATTTTTATTGCCTTGAGAATTCCTTTTAGAGTTAAGTTTGAATTATTCTTGGTGCAGAATCATCAGTACAATGCCCATGCTTCTATTCAACCGGCTTTACCAGTTGCTTCCCTCTGGAGAAAGGTTACTGTCAGTCATGAAGCCATCTTTCCAGAGACTCCTGATGGAAGATTATGTTGGATTCCATCTGCCTTATTCATTGATCATACCGATAGTGATATGTATGATGATGATGGTGATACTGACAACTCACCATATTCGCCAACTGGTTGTCATGAATTTGCAGATGATGATTAAAGACTAATCATGGGGTCTATCTGTGGTAGTGAGTGGAGAGCACTATAACTCTCTTTATGTCATATTTGTGGACCTCACCACTATTAAAGGCGGTATTCTGTCAGCCGTGTCGATAGACTTTAGTTTACTGTTTGCTTTGGTGGTGCGTAGTGGGCCCATAACCCACATGTTAATCGCATCTTTTGTTTCTTTTGTTTTGGTCCGTTGATCTTGTCGGCTTGTGATAACCGTTGATCTTCCTTGCCTAATGCTATAAATAAGGAAGCTCTCTCGAGTTATAGACAGATCAATTTGGAGATCAACTTGGAGTCGAAGTTTGAGTCTGTAAGTAAGCTTTAAGTTTAGTCTTTTGTTTCAAGCTCTTAGACTACTTGTAAGGTGTAAGTTTGCAAGAAATATTAATAAGTGTGAAGTGTTTGTTTGAAATATCCTGCTTGAAATGGTATCAGAGCCATGTTATATAATCCATGTTATGCAATCCATGTATGATTTTCTATTTCTGTATCAATTTCTTTCAGACATCATTGAAAAGAATCTTTTATGAAAAAATCAAAATAGCTATCTAAGTTGAATTATCTATATATATATATATATATATATATATATATATATATATATATATATATATATATATAACATTAGATAGAAATAAAATAATAAAACACAGATAAATGTACATATTTATTAAGAGTATTCCATGTACATAACCCATAGACTAATATAGTCTTTTTACATATTTCTATCACTTTCTCTATTATCCATCTTATTAAATATTACTTCCACATACACATATAACATATCTAGATCATCATTTAGATTTTTTATATATTTGATCTTCAATGATCTAGATCACATAATACCCAACTTTGATATGTGTGCATGCAGACATATCAAAGTGAAAACAAAAAATATTACCTTTAGGGCTTGTAGAAGATGTCTTTTTCATTAAAATGTGTGATATTTCTCAAAAAAATTGGTTTAAAATGGTATTTCATCTTAAATAAGTTAATATTGATTTGACCTCAACTCTAATAAGATTAGTTTACTTAAGTTAGGTTAATATAATACACTTGATTTATTATTATTTTCCCAACACTATTCCATTGTTGGAGCCACATTGGATAAGTTTTTCATGCACCTCCATTAAATAGGTTGGTCCGAGTTAGGAAAAATTTATTAATTAAGTAATCAATCCCATTCCTTTAAAACAAGGGCTCTCCCTCAAAGATTTATATATGAGATAAACTTTTAATTTTTTGGAAAGTAATGAGTGTTATGTCATTATGTTTTCATAAAAATTTGGTGTGGCATAGTGTCTAGGTTAATTTAGATCTTGAGGCATGGCATATTTTATTAGACATAATAGTCTAAAAAATATTCGATGGTATCAAATCTATTATATGCTCACTACACCAATTAGGTTGTATAAGGTTTCTTTTTGTAATTTTTAGATTCAGTAGTCTTTGTGCATTTTGGTGTAGATTTGTTGATGATTCAGTGTTCAATTAGTGGGTTTAGGCCATTCATATAGTTATTTTTGATATTTTCATCAAGTGTTCAATCCCATATTTTACACAACCATGTCTAATTGTATGTTATCCCACCTTGTAGTCTCATGGATCCCATGCTTTCTAAAGAACTTGGTGATGAAGTTAAAGTGACCTTGGCTAGGCATCCCATCTAGAAAATTATTGGATCCTTCAAAATAATTTTAATGATTTGCAAGTTATTTTTTAGCTATTTATGTCCTCTCCTCTCAATTTTATAATTTTATCTCTTATCACCTGATTTAATATTTTTCCCATCATCTACCATGAGACATCAATGAATATCACATTCATCTACCTAATTCAATAGTATGTGAGAATGGTGTTTTATTATTTCTTGGGTGTTTTTACCCATATTTCAAGATCAATGTTTGTTTAGAGTGAGTCTTGTATAGATCACCAATTATTATTTTGACTTGTTATATGCATTGGTTGGTTACCCATGCACTCTAATGAGATGGTTGGCATCCATAGGGACACCTATCATCTTAAAATCATTTTAATGATATTTTTACATGACTACATCATCATGCCTTTGTTATTGGGGATCATATTTTGGAATCATTCTCATGATCTTCCCAAGTCAATATTTTGGGGGTAATTAATGTAAAATGATTATTTATTTTTAGATAGTTTAATCTTGACTTGGGATTGAACCTAGTATATGTTTTAATTATTTTTAGATTTAGATGATCAAAATAACATAAAACTATTTAAATTAATAATTTTCAAGATATTAACTGTACAAATTAGAATGATAAAGTGAGATGAATTTCACTTACTAAATAAGGAAATTAACAAGTAAAAAAGGGAAGAGAAATAACTTAAATGATATTTTGATCTATAATACTTATTTTCATTGTCAAAATATTTAAGATACATCTATAATAGCTTTATAACTATTAAAATATTAGGATATAGACTATCAAAACTTGTGTGGATGCTTCTGGTGAAGATCAAACACTTTCAAAACTAGTACTATCTACTATTTATTGACACTATCTAGGTTGACTAGGCTAGCCCATTCTACCATAGATCATTACACTTGAATTTATAAATTATTTATTATCCTCAATCCTATGTAGAGATTATAATTTTTTATCTCCTTTCCTTCAAACCCTAGATTCATTTTAGACACAAAATTTTCTTGGATAAAAGTGATTAAAAAGATGAGGTGGATATCCCCAACCATTCCTTTTTGATTGATTGAGAATTTCCTACATTCCAATTGATACTACGAAAACGGCCCAAACTACATGTACTTATCCCACGTACATGTGAATGTGCCCAATTGTGATCCATTAGAATTTTGTGCATGGTATTGGATTATAACACTTGTAAACAATGGAATTTGACCTTATGTAAGTGTTCAAACTTGGATCTAAAGATGTTCCTTTGAGGGTTTTCATAGTATTTTATAACAATGTCTTTAGGATGTGTAAATATATTTCTCAATGTGTATGTTATCTAGTGACAAAGTTAGACCATATGTTAAGACAATAAGTTTAATTTTTATTTATAGATGACTCTCTGGTATTTCACTTCACAACCCAACATATGAAACATGCCAAGCTTGATCCAAGGTAGAAGTTCAAATTTAAAAAATAACCATAAAATATCATGGGATGTTGTTGGTGATGGTGGATGCCTATGTATATGACTATTTAAAAAGATAAAAATAGTGATCTAGGATACTGAAACTAATTTAACTTTTTAGGGTTATGGGTTTTAAGCCCTAGGTTGTTAAAGAGGCTAAGTATAGTAAATCAAGGTATAAATATGTACTAAATGTAGCCACTGATTTATAATAGAATTAACCTAGTTTGACATTTTATAAAAATATAAATAAATGATGTAAACAAGTAATTATCTATAAATTGATTGAGATAAAAAATATAGAGGCTACAAACTAGGACAAGAGCTGATATGAGTGTCACAAACATGATCTAAGTGTCAAAAACCTTCCTGGACATTAGGGCTCTAACTAGATAGTAGTGAAAATGATTCTAGTGTCCTCTTTTTGGAATTAGTGTCCTATATGTATAACTATTTTGAAATTTTGGGTGCACATATGTATGAGTCTACCAAGCCCATTCCCATGTGCACCAATTTTGGTTCTAGGTCAGTGACCTATTTTGACTAATCTTTTATGCAAACCCTAAACTTCCATATTATTAGGGAATACTATTGGCACAAGTAAAAAGGTGTGATTTTAGTGGGGTGGGTTTGACATCCTCAAAAATCCATTGTGATGAGAGTTGTCTACATACCAATACTCCAAGGAGGGATCGAGCTCGATGTAGTTCTGCCCGCATAAGTGCTAGTGTAAGTGCAAGTGAAGCTAGTATGAACATTGTTTTGATTGATTTTGAGTGGATATTGTGATAGGAAATATATGTATTATGAGATTGGGATGGATTTAGATGACTATATATATAAATATGGAAGAATAGGGATTGATAACCTTAATTTTACACAACTTATTCAAAGTTAATTTGTGTTAGTGTATCTGATTTTCATCTAGTGAATAAAGGGCTAAAAGTCATGTGTGTGTGTGTGTAAAATTCTAGTGATTTTTTAGGTCTTATAAGAGGTCTAGGATGAACCTAGGTGGTTTTGTATTTGTGAATATATCTATTGGTGGTTAGATGTGGGAAAAGGAAAATAACGTCCAAACTGGGACACTAGAGCCATTGGTGCTACTATCCAAATTATGGTGCTAATGTCCAGATGGCAGAACTTGAGGCACTAGGGGCCATAATTCTAAATTAAGGGTTTAAGAGTTATTTAATTATGTTTAGGGATGCATGTGGATTGCATGAATGTTTGATAAGTGTCTAAATAGGACCTAAGATAGGTTTAAGGCTAATATAGGGATGGGTGGTGTCAAGTAACACTCTTAGCACTCAGGTGTCATTTTTAGATGATTAAATTTACCCCCACCCTTTATTATATAAATGAAACAAAGTAAAATGACTAGGATAAAGGAAAAATAAGTGTACTTTAACTTACCTAAGAGGTGAATCCTGTGATTATAGGTTTAATTGTGTGAAGAATTGTCCATTACATGTCCTAAAAATGAAACATGCATAGATCAAACCTTATTTAAGAGATATCAAAAGAAAAGAAAAAAATAAGTAAAGAGATAAGGAAGAGGAAATTAATAAATACACCTCATTGGGTACATGAATCAATGCATAAACCTAGTGATATCCTATGTGTCTTCATGTATATAGTGATCAATTGGTGAATAAATTATACATAGCTGATGGCTTGCTCAATCCCCATGTGTGGGTGGTTCAAGAACTTAATCTAGTTTTGACTCCATCATTTCCCATCCTTTCTTGGTGTATCATGACCTATGAATTAATTATATTGGAATGATAGTGTGTCCAACCCTCTCATGTAGGTGGCTCAAAATCTCAAGTAGACTATGACTCCATCATTGCCTACCCATGTGTAGTAGATTCATCTAAAACTAAAATTGTTTGATGTAATTAAACTATATAAGATGGATTTAGGCTATTTAGAAACTTTGAAATGTAAAATAGCTCTAAACCACTCGAGAATATTAGGTGGCTATGGGACACTCAAGAATGCCAACCACTATAGATGGAGTAAGGCATAAATATAGTGTGTAACTTGAAACATGGTGTTTGGTGTGTACAACACATAGAATGACATAGAGTTTTTCATTCCATATGATCAACTAGTGCATAAGTGAACATATAAAAACAATGTGTTGTATACATGCCCCCAAATCTGATATCTAAATATATGGATTCTTGATTGAATTATAATAATCTATATCTAAGTATCTAAAATTGAAACAAGAATGATCATGCTACACATGATGCCCCCAATATGAGTAAATTGGTATGAATCTATGTTAAACTAAGTATAAATTGGTAATATATAACTGAACCTATGCAAACCTAGATTGTACATGATGTACTTTTCTATCCAAACTAGAATTTGTTAAAATTAAGGCTACTAGATAGTATCACCATATATTGGATAGTAGCATTGGTGGAACTAGTGTCCCACTTTAGGCATTAGTGTCTAATTGTATTACTTTTTGTGGAACTAAAATTGGTCTGTGTGAATATTTTCTAGTGTGTTTTCCTAAAATTGATTTCTATATTCTATGCTTGTGTGTTCAAAACTATATTCTAATTGCATTCAACTAACTTGATCTCTGTGACAAACCTCTGTGAATGCCCCCTCTATTGAGAGGAGTTGTTAAACCTATGAAAAAACTATACTCAAAATAAAAAGATCTACAAAATGTGTGTTAGCCAGATCATATATGATATCTTCATAATAAACTAATATAATGTGCATACATAACATTAGAATGTAAGAAAGTTTGAGTATAAGTTTATAATGTACAGTTTATGTTAGATCTAACATTCACAAGTCTATCAAGATAGATATAACAATGTATATGAACAACAAATTTGAGTAATAAACTAAGTAGCTACCTATGCATATGGGGCATGATGTCTATTAGGGCACCCAAAAAGGAAGGGAATATGCATAAGGCCCATCATGGTATCTAAGACTAGAGTGTGTAAAAAATAAGAGACAAGTGTCATTATCATGGCACATACATGGAATCATACATTAAAAACACACAAGGCATGCAAAGTAGGCCAAGGGATAAAATACAAGGGACATGCGCACATGTCACTAAATTTGAGAAAGTAAGATATATAAGGACATGTTCAAATGTCCATATACACAAACAACAAGTAAGTTGGCTTAGAGCCACATGGAAGGACATGTTCAAATGTATGTATAAACAACCAAAAAAGCACACATAAGGATATTGGCACATGCCCAAATCATATATACAAGGAAAATAAGTTGGTTTAGAGCCATAGAGAAATGGCATATTTAAATGCCCTCGAAAAGATGTAAAAGTATAGAGACATAATCAAGTCTAAACTAGGAAAGATATAAATGAAAGTATGCATGAACATGTGATACAAATCTATATAAGAGCAAAGATAGTTGAGTCTAAAGTAGTAGTAGTCTAAAAAAATTTGAGTAGGTGTAGGATGATCAATATCAAGATATAACAATTCTAAATATGTGATGTAGAGCTTAGAAAGATGTAACCTAGTAATCAAAACTATGTATAAGATACCCCTAAATGGGAGAATGTATCAAATGAAGAACCTATGTATCTATGTATATGACCCTAATGGGTAGATAGTAGCAAATTTAGATCTATGTAGTGGACTTGGGTCATGTAAGTATCTATAAACACTCAACAAGAACAAATAAATCATGTATGTATGATAAATTTTTTACTATACTAACATAGATAGCATATGTAGTACTTAGAAAATATAATAAATGTAAACATCGCAATGCATACAATCTATAATTTGTATTTGTGAGTAAACATTTGAATGTTTTTGTGTTTTTAACATATTATATTGTTTTTTTATTTTTTAGATATAAGTAATGTATTGGAAACATGAAAATGAAACTATATACAAGGAACAAGGTAAGAGGAACTATGTAAAAGTAGAGAGAAACATATTAACTGATGACTCTCATGGGAGACTCACTATCAATGTGGCATGTGTCAAATAAAGGAATAGTAATAGTGTGTGCTATTTCAAAAGGAAATTGAGGTCCCATAACCTACTATACTAAGTGATATATAGTTGGCACTACTTATGAAGCGGTGTTAGGAATTTATGAAGTTGACTGAGATGTCCTGTGAATGGTAGGGGTATTAGGGACACATCTAGTATAAGATGTTGTAGCTAGCATGGGTGCCCTATACTAAGAACTTTGGTAACTCAATAACAATGATCTCAAAGTGAAAGGGGTAGAGAAAATATCTCTATAAGCTACAACATATCTCTAATGCAAGTATCTATCTAATAAGGGTTTCTATGGGAGAGTATGTGTATGTGGTAACACTCTAGGAGTAGACCTCACATTGGTGGCTCAATTAAAATATGTGGTTTACTTATGGAAACTATGATCTAAACTTTAATTGGTAGATGTGATGTAACTACCTGTGGGATAGGTAAAGGATACTCATATGAAATCCCCTCAACTGTAACCACCTAATTAACATGAATATACTTGACATTTTTATGCACAATGGATATAATGTATTGAATATGTTGTATCCATGGCCTACCAAATAAAATGTCAAATGTGCCTACACTAGGTACCACTAAAAATCTAGTTGCCACATGTGTTGTTTCAACCTGTAGTGGAAGTATAATCTCCCTAATGGAACTCTGGACATGGCCACTAAAACCATGAATAACTATGTCAATCGACAAAATTTCCTTAGATAAATAGCCCAAATGTTATATAAGTGTGATAGTGCACATGTTAATACTTGATCCATTATCAACCATAATACTTTGAATAGGATGATGATCAATGTAGGCTCATATAAGGAGTGCATATAAATATAAATCATCATCGATAATTTCCTATTCTAAGAAAGTGATGAGTGGTCTAGTTGGCACTATAGAATATTACACACCAATGATATAATTTAGGGGTGTTCATCCTCTATATTAGTGTGACAATATGTTGGTGGTGGATGTGATTGATACTTATATTGAACACTTAAAGTGCCTCTTACCTCCTTTTTTGGAAATGTATACAACAATATTTTCATTGCCTTAGATTTTTTTGTTGAACTTTAGGTGCCTCTTAGGTGTTCCCACATCAATGATGTTTTCCTCTATCAAATTTGGTACCTTATCTTTCAAGATGATGCATCTATTTATAGTATGTCTTGGTGCCTTGTGATTGTCATATAATGCATTAGAATCATAGTTATTTGGAAGAGATCTTGTTGTATCAACCTCATTAATGGGAGGGAGACATATGGCATTATATTTCAAGAGTTTTGTAAAACATGTGCCAATAATTTTGGAAGGTTGGTGAAAACTCTCTGTGGAGGAGATGATAAAACTAAGTGAGGAGGTGGATTTGAAGCTATGTTAATGTTGGCCTTTAGATCACTGTTGTTTTCAATGGTCCTTACTTTTATGGAAGATTATTATAACTCTTAGTATTTGATTATGATTTATTTGTGTACTTTTATTTTCCCATAGAGATGATTTTGACTTCTATTTCTTTCACTATGTGGCATAAATCTATGAACACTGGAAACTTTTTGAATAAAATAACTTCATGTAATACTGGTAGTAAACTTTGTTTGAATATGCTTTGGATATCTCTATCTGCCATGGGGCTAGTCATCTTTTCCAATATAGTTTTATATCATAAGAAATATTCTGCAATAGACTCTTTGGATTTTTTCTTAAGTTGTGTCACTTAAGCATATGATATGCTATCACTGATGTTAATTGAAAAGTGTACTAAAAACATATCTACCAATGGACTGAATGTGGTGATGGACTAATTTGGAATATCATAGAACCATTGTAAGGCATTTTCCTTTCTACTATGTGGGAATAACTTATTAAGGAGCCAATCATTGGACACATAATCCAAACATGCTACATGGAAAGATTATAGATGGTGATATAGGTCACCCTTACCATCTTACAAATTAAGCATAGGTGCCAAAAATACAAATGGAAAAGGATATATTACTATGTGCTATGCCAAAGGTTTATGTAAAAGAAGATGAGAATCTAAGGTATGTGATGCCCTAGTATCACTTTGCTCAAGATGTAACACCTTATCCTATAGAGAATGAATGTCATGCATAAGGAATTGTACATTTGAGAGGAGGAACTATCCATAGGATGTGTTTCCATTGTTGAAGGTTGTTGAGTTAAAATAGGTTGTTGTACAAGCTAAATTATCCCCAAAGTAGGTGTAATGATATTATTATCTAGGGGAGTATAATATTGACCATTATTTAATTTGTTTTTTATTTCCCTATGGCTTGTAAAATCTATGCATGATCATGGGGATGTTCCCAAAGTCTATCTTTGAAACCTTTTTAAGTCTCATCTTTATTGACAATAAGATTTTCATTATTAAGTGGGGGAGAGTGCCCTGATTCCCATTTTGTGTATTATTTTGATCTTGATTATATTGATTATCTTATACTTTATGATTTAGATATGAAAGAGTGTTAGGCACAACTTCACTAGGTGTAGAAGCATATGTTTGATGAACACTAGAATATTTTGAAGACTTTATATAGGTAATTTGATTTACCAATAATGTGACCTTTTCACTTAATAACTAATTTTGATTCTATAATTCTGATATTAACTTAATACTAATAATCTGATCCCTTAGAGTCTCACAAGTGCAAACCCTGATTTATTTTGATTGAACATGTAGACACACATCCTATAGGGGAGAGGTGGAGGCATGGATAGGTTGAGTATGGACATTAATAATAATAGTATAGGCTTTTTCATCTCAAGCAAGAGTGATATCATGGATCTAGTTAGAGGGAATGTAGTTATCACCTTCATGGAGATGAGGAGAAGGAGATTCTTGTATACAAGATAAAGTGAAGCTAATCTATAAATCAATCCTAACTCAGAGAAGATAAATCAAACTAGCCATTCCACTTGTTGGTACATTTAGACAATTGGGGTCATGATCGATATAGATCTGCTAGACATAAATAAGGGGTCTCTTAACCTACAATATCACCATAGATGGTTCCAAAGCCTCTATATTAGTAATACCACATGATATCCCTAGCTAGGTCCTATGGTTTATAACAAAATAAAGTAAATCTAATATTATTCTCACCAATCTTGTGGCACAAATGAGGGATAATAAACATAAACAATAAATATGCAAATAAATCTACTCAAATCAATGTAGAGGTAATCTTAAGCATGGAGAGATAAATATTTTCATAAGTCAATACACATGCAAATATATCTATTAACAAAAGAAGAGTAAGAGTTAGGAATATTACCTTGAAGATGAGACTATCAATCCTTAATTCCTCCCTTGGCCAATGGTGATTTGTAATAGATTAGTGTGGTTTGTAAAGATAACAAAGATAAGTTATCTCTTGGCTACAAGACTTATCCTATGCATCTAAAAGACATTTACCACAAGACAATATTCTTCTCCAAAGGAAGTATGAAACCCTAAGTAATGAATCCTCAAGTAGAATGGTGGATAAGTAGATAAATAAGTACAAGTGAATTATTTTATTTATTGAAAATGGGGTGAAAGATATGGATATATAGCCTAATTTGACCATAATCCATTTTGAAATCTATGCCGACCTAATCAACCTTGTTAGTTGGAAAATAGAGTTGTTAAGTCTTTTCAAAATAGGTCAGTTGGGCCAATAGAGTTTCATAGCATGCATTGAATTTCCAAGGGTTTGCCTAGGTCAATTGTGTCCATTTTTGTAAACCAATTGACATAGTAAAAATCATAGATAATCCTGATCAACTTTTTAAGTCTTAGATGACATAGTAGGAATAAATAATAATAGAGTTGACCTGGTCAACCTAATAGGATAAATGAATAATAGAGTTGACCTAGTCAACCTAGTGGGACATTAGGCTAGAATAGTTAGTATAAATATAAAATAAAGATTTATGTATAATTTGACATTTAGACATGGACATATATTTTATTATACTTTAACTTGTATTTTATATTTATACTTTCAAGATGTTTGAGAGTGGTTTTTGACCTATAGAAGCTATAATTCAAATTTTATATTCTGGAGGGTCCTACTAGATTTTAGATTTGGCCATATTTAAGGGCTCTAAGGTTTTAGACTTAGCCATATTTTAGGGTTTCAAGAAGGCATCATAGGAGGTAAATGGATAATCACTCTAAATAAATTGGAATAATGGTAGGAATGATACAAATCCATAAATTTTTTGTGAAGCACCAATGGTCTACCCACCCCTTTTCCAATGCACCCTTTAAGACATGCACTTAACTAAATTAAATCTGTTAGTAAGTATTAAAGATTAAAAATATTGTGTGTATACAATTCTTTCCTATGCATAAGATATGACATTGAAACTTGAACATGGTTGTTAGCCTATGTACTAAATCCTCTGTGTGTAAGGGTTTTCTTATTAATGGAATTCAACATAAGAGAACAATAACATGCTAGAGATAGAATGTGAAATATGACCTAAATTTTAACTGATATAAATCATCATGTACATATGTGTTTATGTCTTCTTTAAGTTCATTCTGAATTAAAGAAAACAGACATGCAAAGGAAGCTAGAAAACTTTGTATTAAGAAATGATAACTTCATTTGTCATTATTATCATAATTTTATGAAATATAAATAAAAAAATATAGGGATCTAAAATATGAATGTGGGTCTTAGAAGGCTATAAATATAAGCCCTAAAAGTAGTCCAAGGTTAGGTTTTTTGCATTTTTCAAATTAAGTCAAGTTCACCAAATAATTTAACTTTTTAGGGTTATGGAGTTTATGTCCTACGTTGTTAAAAGGGATGAGTATACTAAATCAAGGTATAAATATGAAATAAATACATCCATTGATTTATAATAGAATTGACCTAGTTTGACCTTTTTAAAAATAAAAATAAATAATGTAAATAAGTACTTATTTATAAATTGACTAAGATGAAAGATCTAGAGGCTAAAAATTAGAACATGTGCTGATTTGAGTGGCACAGACAAGATACAGGTGTCCAAACTCTTCTTAGATAATAGCACCCTAATAGGACAATAGTACTAATGGCACTAGTGTCTTCTTTTTTATTCTAGTTTCATCTTTGTATGTTAAAACCTGATTCCTCACTAAGAAAATTTACTTGATTATCTATGGATTTTTATGGTTGGTAATGTGATTTGATTATTATTTCACTAAGTTATAAGTCATATGTAGTTATGGGACATTTTTATATTGTTTTGATTTCATGATTACATTTCTATAAGTTAGATGTATTGTATATTCTTTACATTGTGATCATGTTGATTGTTATTACAATAGTATTTTATGATATATGTCATGATGTTATGGACTAATTACCTTCTTATCATGAATTGGACACAAAATCAATACATCCCTCAGAGTAGGATGGAGGGAGAGAATCATCAGAGAGGGTGACATAGATAGAGGTGTTGGGTGATGATAGTGGAATGAATAAAACTTATGCACACACCATGTTAATTAGTACACATTATATGCACAATTTGAATTATTAGAATAGTATGCTTTTGATGTTGTCTACATTTTGATAATTATTTGTGCATGTTAGTTGTGTGTTAGTTTAGTTTAATGCTTATATGGAATTGATCTTGTGTGAATGTATTATGGATATTATACATAGATTAGATGTATAATATGTAGTATGATTATGCCATGTTATGGAATTCATGATTATTAATGTTTTTCAAAAATGTAAATTTGCATGATTAGTACCTAGTTACTCTCGCATCTAGTCTAACCATCATGTCTTATTAAATTTTGATAACATTGATAGGTTATCTTTATGATATTAGGGAATACCATTATATGGCTTAAACATCTTAAAATATATATAGATAACCAAAGACATATATAGTTTATACAATATAGTAACAACACAATAGTTATGTTGTTATAATTAGGATTAGTATAATAGTGTGTGCTTTACCATTTTGACTTTATATTTATCATATTATCATTAAGTTGTGATGGTATTTGAAGTACTAGTTATAATTAGCAAATATATTGATTTATATAATTAAGAAATAAAATAAATAATTAGGAAATGAAAATGAATAAAGTAATAATTAAAAATATATATATAGGAAAAAGATAAAAACACCAAAAAAATAATGGCAAGCTAAAGAAAACTGAGCTTTAAAGAAAACTCAAGATTCATGAAAAGAAAAAAAGAAGAAAAGGTGTGACATAAATTAATAATAATAGAATAGAAAAAAGTATAAGGGAACACATATTGGATAAAAGGAGAAGGATAGTGGACACAAGAGGAGAAAAAGAGAGCATAATGGAATGTAGGAGATTAATGGCTCACAGATTTTGTCGAAGGCTATAGGTTAGTTTTCTTGAAATATAAATTGATATCTATATGGAAATATGGTAAGAATAAATTATTAATGTTTAAAATTGTTAACTAGATGATATTTTTAGTACTAAATGGACAACAGTTAGGCAATCACCCTCATCACACCAAGACCCTAACCTTATAAAAAAATTCAAGTAATATATAATTGTTCTATTAAAATTATTTAGAATATATATATTTTATGTTAGGCACCTGTATAAAACCCCCAAATAAAGGTGAAATCGATTGGTGAAAATTTGTTTGCTGATAAAACCTTTGAAGAATTTAAAGAGAAATTATATAAAATACAATAGGATATATATTAGTCATTTATGAACTAGGTACTTAGTTATCAATGCAAATATCTATCAATGATTATCATAGAACACCACACTAGAAGAAAAATGTAAATTTGATTTGTATAATGTTAGCCTATTAACATACAAAAAACTTTTATCCATGGAAAACTCAATACAATTACTTTGTATATTGAAATTTATTAACATATCACTTTGAACCTTAAATTAATGAACTCTAATATTTACTAGAGTTACCCAATACTGAATACTAAATATGGATACTCACAAAGACTCTACTGGATAGAGTCAAATACATATCATTGTGAATGCTAGAAACTCTAGAGTCATCTTTGTATAAATTATTAGACATAATGACTTGTGAAATTTATAAGTTTAATCTATGTATAGTAGAATTGTGCATATAATAATTAATGAACTGTGTAAAGGATATCAACTAAGGGAGTAAACTAAAAACCATGAAAAGTGCATCTATATATTTTATTATGAATTTTTAGGTATTATGTGTAATTAACATCCAAATTTATTATATGTATGAAGAAAATCTAAGTTCAATTTTCTCTAAATCATGATCCTTTACAAGGGAGGATGTATATGTTTTAATAATCCTTTCATTAGTTATAAGTTATTTTTATTTTATAGGATTTGTGTATTGTCACGACTTTAGTGACTTGTATATATGTATATTTGATGAATTTTTAGTGTATTATATATAATATTAATTTTTATATTGTCAAATATTTATATGTGAAACATAGCATGAATATAGTTAATGTATACAAGGGTATTAACTGCCCAGTAGTGTTTTATGGAATCGTAAATCATTCACCAAAAATGCATGATGACATTAAATTGAATTATACGATGATATTTCATATAAAAATATTGTATTCATTTATTGGGTGGAAGCATTTATTTTTGAACTCTTGTAGAGGCTAGTGATGTATTTTAAGTACAAGAGTTTTATATGAGACAAGTTGACGGAGTCAAATTTGCAACAAGATATATATAGGATAATAGACTGTTATATGAAACTATATGAGTGTTTGATGTTGATTTGAATTAAAGTGGATATAAAAAATCTATTGACTATAATACCCAATTTATTAACAATACAAGATGTATTTTTGGGTAGGAAAGTTATAATGGTTGAAGTCCTTGATTATAATTACAAATGACTATTGGCATTTACATATAGTATTTATTTATTATTTGAAAACTTTTGTATATTACACACTATGAGTATATTAATATGTACAAGTGCATATACATATATAACATATACTAGTGCATTGTGATGTGTGACTATAGTTTTATTGATTGTTAAAAAAAACCAAGTCATAGATTCTTGAAGGGTAGGACACTACCTTTATATGCATACAGCCTCCATAAAATATAACAAGTTGTTTAAATGAAAGATTATGTTTTCTTGAGAATTATGAATTTATTTATTATGACTAACTATTTAAAATTGACTAGTGTGTACATAAAATGATTGACTATAATATTAGTGCTTTTCATAAAATGTACTGTATTTGTATCTGCTTACAAAAATTAGAAAATTTCAATCTATATATAGATTATACCCAATTGGTATAAACAATTTTTGTCATGTTTATTGTTATTTATGTGATAGATAATATAGTGGAGATTCATTCATACGTTTGATAGACTACATGTATGCATTTTAATTATTCCTATGTTTAGCATGTTTTATGCCTACTAGTAGGAAGTAACTTGTATGAATTTGTTAGTTATATTAACCAAATCTTGCATTGTTGGTACTAAATAAATAGTGAGATGGACTTCACTAGCTTACTAGTATCACCAATGTGAGATGAAGGTAATCTAATTAAGTGGTGTATATGAATTGATTGATGCTAAAAATCAATAAATATTGAAAACTTTGGCCAAAGTAATGTTAGTTAGACATTATGATTTCATATGTATGATTTACATGTCTGTGTGATATCATGTTAGAATGTATTTATTTATGGTTTACTTCATTTTATTACAAATCATACAACACATACAACACACAGGTATTAGCTTGTCTCTCTAGATTCTTGCACCATCACTATCTACTCATCTATGAAGGGAGGGACATTCCTTAATGAAGGATTATGAAGGGGATCGATGGTCCATGGTTGGTGTATAAAAGTACTTGGATGATGATCTCCCTCTCCATAGTAGTAATTATTTAGAAACTACACTTGAGATTTCCATAGATATTGGAGTTTAGGAACTTATGCTCTATAGAGCCTTGTATCTAATATATTGTATTGGATTTATTATTATTGAGACATTATCCTTAATGAGATGTAATTATTTACTCATTGAACATTGACAACAATGGATTTATGTTTGAACTAGTCGTGGCTAGAAATCTATAATTACTTTCTATATTTAGTTATGTTTTTTTTCTTTTGATGACATTGTTCAGTGATAGATCGATTCTACATGTTTATTTTAAAAGTTAATATACTTAGAGTGTTTTATATGGATCACTAATTAGATTCTCAAGGTGAAATCTAATGAAAGAATATGTTGATTATTATTTTTTTAAATCATATCTTTCTAAGTAGATCATAGTGGAGATGTTGCATTGTAGAACTATTCTGAACTTTTAGGTGCACCTATGTTTGAGTCTACCAAGCCTATTCCTATATGCGCGAGTTCTAATTTTCTATCAATGACCTATTTTGACTAATTTTATATACAAACCCTAGACTTCCATGTTTTTAGGGCATCCAATTGGCACAAGTATAAAAGTGTGTTATTAGTTGGGTAGGTTAGACATCTTCAACACCCCACTATGATGAGATTTTTCTACATACCAATACTTCAAGGAGGGATAAATATCGATGAAGTTTTATCCACCTAAGTACTGGTGCAAGTGCAAGTGAAACTAGTATGAATTTTTGTTTCAGTACTATTTAGTGGAGCTTAAGATTGGAAATATGTGTATTTTGAGCTTGGGTTGGTTATAGATGACTATATTTAGAAGTAAGGAAAAAGAGATTGATAACCTTGATTGTGCATAATTATTTTTGAGTTAATTTTTATTGTTGCATCTTATTTCCATCTAGTAAATAAAGGGCTTAAATTCATATATATATATATATATATATATATATATATATATATATATATATTCTAGTGCTTGTACATGTCTTAAAAGAGGTCTAGGACAACCTTAGGTGGTTTTTGATTTGAAAAGATATCTGTTGGTGGCCAAAAGAAGGAAAAAGACAATAACACCCAAATTGGGACACTAACACCATTAACACTACTATCCAAATCATGGAACTAATGTCTAGATGATATAACCTAAGGTACCAAGGGACAAGATGCTAAAGTGAGGGGTTCAGACTACTTTAGGGATGTTTAAGGACATATGTGGCCTGTATAAAGGTTGGATAAGTGTCTAAATAGGCCTTAAGATAGGTTTAGGGTTAAGCTAGGGATAGATGGTCTCAAGTAACACTCTTAGCACTCAAATTTCATTTTTATATGATTATAGAAACAAAATACTTAGGATCATAGAGAACTTTGGAAAATACTAGAGAGATCTTGAATATGTGTCACATAAAATTGTGTTGGCCAAAAAAATAGACAGGTAAACAGATAGGTGAAAGTGTACATGATTCAAATGTGTACAAACAAGTCATTTATGCTAAATATATGTCATTATTGATGTTTCCAAGTATCTAATTAAGAATTTAAGTGTCTAAAAATGCCCCCCATTTTAGTTTAGTACTGAGAATAATGAATTAAAATGATAAAAGAAATAAATTTGGTACTTGTATGTAACCTCACTTTTTTTCTAGGTATTCCCAAAATATACAAATTGCTTCATGTAAAACCTCCAAGGAAACATTGTTAAATCAATTTCCACTCATAATATATGAATATGAAATAATATAGATCATTAAAATAATTGAAATTGGAAATTTAAGGAAAAATACAGCCAAGAGTATGTAAACTAAGCTATTATTTAAACACATTTGGAGAATAATTGTTAGAGATCTAGATTGTACCCTAGTTGGAAGTAGATGTGTTTAGGTCCTATTTTAAAATATAGCTCAAAATGGGACTGACCCTAGGATGTGGGTATCATGTAATGGGGTTAGACCATTAGGATTTTTAATGAGGCTAGCTCCTCAAATTTTATAATTTTGGACCTTTACTTCTAAAATCTAAAACTAGTTAGGGTGAAAAGAGTTAAGAGATTTGCATGAAGTAAAACATATTATAACGTGTGGTGATGCACCATGAATATTATCCATCCACTCATACTTGAGCCTCTAAAACACTAGTGAGATAGAAATAAATAATAGGATCTATGACTCCAAATGTCTGCCATGCATGAACATTTCATGTAGAGGTTCATCAACTGAGCAAAACATAAGGGAGGTGATGGAGAGTCCCATTTCAAGGCACTAATCTAGTCAATATGTCCACTATTGGCTTTATTTAAATGATATCAAACACTAAACATAACCATATAATCTACTAGTTAGGTAAGATTAGGACTTATCAAGGAAGAGGGCTCTACCACTTATACAAATCAAATTGACATGAACACACTAGTATAATACAATAAAATATGAAAATAGTCATATTATTTTTCTCAAGAGGTTACAAGGCTCAATAATGGCAGAGTCTATTTGTGCCCAAGAGAGGGATCCAAAATAATAGCTCAAAGGTTATATTTATAATAGAAAGGAAGCAAGAGAGAGGGAGTTTTAGTGCCAAAAAGGGAATCAAATGAGCTCAAGACCCTTTGAAAAGTTGTTACAATTGCCTCCACCAATAAAGCTCACTCAAACCCTTCTTGATTCATCCAGGTCACTCCATTCCATTGCATCATTACATTATTCTCTCTATGATGCTCCATGGTGGCTATAATGATAGGATAAAGTTGCTTTTACTTTGTCCTGATGTAAAACCACTCATGACTAGTTTGTTGATACATGCCAAAGTGGAGAGAGGAGTCACTTTCATATAGATAGCTTTGGTGATGAAGCTATTTAAGTGTTTCCTCCTTCATTTTCCATACCATCTACCACTTGTTACTCACTATGAGCACTAGATCCTCATACCTTGAAACTGATAGAGCTACACCATTTGATCCTAAAATATCTACTCCTGGCCTAATGTGAATCATGCTCAAGCTTGGTTCTATTCATGATTACTCACATTGGTCGAAAAATAACCCTTTGACCTTAATATAAGTAACTTGGGCTCACCTTTGTTCTGATTGGCCATCAAAATTTGACTCAGATTATTGACATATTGACTCATCTCACTTTATTGATTTCACTCTACATGATCAAGTGCCAGCCATTGATCCTCTACCAGTTAAATGCATTGTTAACACTTTTCATGCACACATTTAATCTTGAGATTCAATGACCCCTTTAACCTTTGATCACCATTATATCTAAATACTCGATCAAATGCCAACTATTGATCTATTAGGACCCACTGTTTGAAAGCTAATGACTAGTTCATGATCTTAAAATTGACATCCTCATTCCCATAAAATAACATTCATGTAACCATCAAATTTAAGATGAAAATAATTGGTTTTTCCCAAGCTTAAACTTGCATTCAACATGAATGTCTTATGTTGTAGGTCAAACTTTGAAGGCCTATAACTTGAAGTGCAAAATTCGTAGAGGCACCAAATTTTTAGGAGATGTTATTAAGGCTAAAAGGAATGAACCCATTTAATCCACTAGTCTAGGGAGATTTGTAGGTAAAGATATTAAATGCACAAGTTGTCTAGTTCAAATGATTTTTCATGACATCTTGGCAACAATCTAGTTCATTTGGCTAAGTATGGAAAATTTAGTGAAATCTGATTAAGGAGATAACTTTGAACATGCATAAATTCTATTGTACTTCAGTGGATGATCTAAAAATTAGCACATATAAACTAGGGACCAAGCTAAACAAACCCGTGTGACCAATTTTTCTTAAAAAATTTGTATGTGTGAGATATGGCCTTGTCAATATGCTCATTCAAATGTATATGAGCTTCTTTGAAAATGGCTTAGTATGGAAACTTAGCAAAATTTGCCTAGGAGGCCAACTTTGAATCCCCATATCTTCTTATGCATTTCATTAGATGACTTGAAACCTAATGCATATGTTCTTGGGACTAATATGATCAGACCCATGTTTCCAATTTTCTCTAACTTGACCACACATGGTAATTATGATGTCAGCAAAGTGCCTACTCAAAATCTCTACCACTAGACTCAAGATGTTTAGATCAATACAATGAAGAACTAGATGGATGCTATGCACTTCTAGTTCATTCTAAGAACCCTTGGCATCCCATAGGGTCTCATCCTTTTTAAAATATCCCCTTTTTTCCTTCAAAAATTCCCTTCAGAACTTTGAAAAATATCCTTCAGATATTTTATCTCAGTCACTTTCCTATAATAAAATGACCCTTCGGGGGAATTGCTCTAGACCATTTGGTAGAGAAAAGTACCCTTCAAGATTTTTTTTTGGTCCACCTTGTTGAAGACTTACCCTTAAAAAATTCTACTTTGGACCACTTTCCTATTGAAATATCCTTCAAAAAAATTATTTGAATAATTTTCCCAAAAGAAATGACACCTAGAACTTTTTGATACGGATAATTTCTTTGAAAGAAATAGGTCTTTGGGAAAATTATTATGGAATAATTTCCCTGAGAAAAATATGCCTTGTACTTTTGATGTGGGCTTTGTGTGGACAATTCCTTTGAAGGAATTTTGAATTCTTTAACACTTGGCCAAAGGTTAAAATATTTTGGCCTTTTTTGGACTTATTCTCACAACTATTCAGCACCATGAAAACCTACTTGGATCCCTCCACTTGCAATGTTAAGCCTACTTCTAAGACACCTGATCTAGTCAATAATTGGGAGCCTGATCATCTATTTAAACCAGACATAAGATTTTTATGTGGGCCAAAATTGCAAACATTTTTGGTGACTTATAGGAAAGCATGCCTGCTATGCTTGGAGAACTCAGACCATGTTCCAATCTTGTTCTAACCTATTTTGAAACAAACAAGGACAAAAAGGAACAAAACAAAAAAAAAGTGTCTAAGGAACTTATTGAAAGAAAACTAACCTAAAATAAAATAGGGACAACAAACAAAAATATGTTAGGAAAAACACTTAGAGGAAAGCATGAAAATTAGTCTAATATGTACATGGCTGAGATTTACAAGTATCTTCCTCCTGGGTCAAATGGGAAACTTTTTTGTGCATCTTAAAACTTTTAAAAATAATTTCCTTCTCTTGACAATTATCTTCTACAGATATGAGCAATTGGATGCTCATGACTTCTTGGGGAAGCAACCGGTTCCTCTACTACCAATTTTAGGTGCATGAATTGTAGACATGAGTCCAAGAGCCAATCATACTCCTAAATTTTTAGAATTTATAGGAAAAAATTTAGCTCTTCTTCATTCTTGAACTATTGATCATGAACATATAGACCAGATTGATGTGTCTCCTTTGACATATATGTAAGGTTGAACTCTAAGGGAGACGGACCCAATCTTGTGACTTCTTGAGGCCATTTGAGCTCCTTATCAACATTTAAGAGTAGATAAATGTCTAAATTTGGGGAGAAAAGTTGATAACCATGTTTAAAAAGTTCAAACATGTCATCTCTTGAGAGAATAACTACCTCTTTTTTTATGATATCACTCCTCTTATCCTACCATGGACCACATTCAAGTAAATAATAACCTGAATGAAAGAAGTCAAATAAATCAAAACATTTGTTCTCATGAAGATGTAGTTTAATTAGAGCCTTTTCAAACTAAATGTTAGAACCAAGCATATCAATTTCTTGATCACTCACATGAGGTTGCAAGCCCTATTTTGACATCTCAGATTGATCAATCAACATTACTTCATTTTCAATATCAAGCCAATGACTGATCATGATCTTAACTTCATCTTGTTCTTCACCACAAGCTCTTATCCTTCATGATAAATGGCATATTTTTTGTTATCAAATAAATCATGGAAAACATCAAATTATCTAACTAGGGCATCCTTCTCTTGTACATCAACAACATCTTCTTTATGCACATCAACAATCTCTTCCTCATGTACTTGTATCTTAGACTCTACTTCAGCTTTCTCTTGTGCTCATTCCATCTTTACATCATCATGGAAAATTGAAGCATGTTTGTCTTTGCCAAGAGGTGTTCTAATCATGATTTCTTCTTCCTGGTCACTCAAGTCACCTTCATTTCTTACTTCTCTATCTACATCTTTTTGGTTTACCTCACAAGGGAGAGGCTCTTTCTTAAATAGTGGTATAGTAGATCCTTGAATGTACTAAAAAAGATGACAAAGTTCCAAAGAAGTTATCACATGTACCTAGTTTTTCTCCTAAAGTTTCTCTTCTTAGATCACCTTCACCTCTTATTCCTATTTATTTTCCTCTTGAATGGCTATCCATGAATGAAAGGCTTTAGGATTTTAATGGGAAAGGAGTGGGGGTTGCATGGTCTCTTATTTGGCTTCAATAATCACCACTCCTTCCTTCTTCTACCTACTACTGTGAATGGATTTATAAGATGGAAATGACCTAGATTATTGAAGAGGGGAGGGAGGGGATTAAGTGACCTTGGGTTTTATTGACTACATGATTTGGTTCCAATATGGAAAAGATAGAGGTTCCCCTTTAGTTTTTTGAATCTGGTTCTCCTCCTCTTTCTTTGTCCTTAGCTCCAACTTTTTGTTCCACTTATCTATATTCTCTTGGAATATCTTATCTTTAAGTTGGTCAGTAGCTTCATGAAGACAAGGAACACAAGAAGACTCCTGAGGAGGGATGAGAGAGGTTTTCATAGGTTCAAATCTTTCTTTAACTTATGTTCACAAATCCACATTTGCCTCACCTTGCCTAACCCATGACTTTACCACTTGATTCTAGCTTAGAACCCTTAAGGGATTCATAAGGGGTTCTTGAGGAAGGATGGAATCTCAAACCCTAAATGTAGGTTATTCCATAGCAATCTCCTCCTTTCTTTGACATATCTCTTAGATAAATTTATAGGAAGGAAAGGTCTAAGAAACACATGAAGAACTTGGCATACTCAAAGGGACACTTGGAGTGGTCTCTTAGGGAGGAATGGGTGGAACATAAGAAGGCTGAGGTGGTGTATATGAGATTGGTGAGGTTGGACCTAATATTCCTCAAGGCCTTTTAGCTTGTATTTAATGATTTGAATGTGACCACATACATCCATCATATCACCTATGATATTTTTATAAATTTCTCTCTCAATAGGTGTCCATTATTTTTTTATTCACTGTAATGACTCTCTCACATGATGGATCAAGTGAGTTGGGACATCTTAGCCATAACATCTCTATGAGTAAAATTCTAGTGCACACTTTTCAATGTTTATTAAAATTTTCTTAAGTGATGGTATGGATAGCTCATGATAGGGTTGATGAGGGTAATTTTATGATGGGATTGTTATCCAGAGGAAGGATTAGGGTAGTATTCTTAAATATATGACTGAAATAGGTCCTCATGTTGTTGGTGAGGATTATGAGGAAGGTAAGAGCTATTCCTTTGATAATAAAGATCATGAAAAACTTGCCAAGGTGACTCATAAATTTGATAAGAATCTTGGTAGGGATGATTAGACTCATATAGATCATGAGGATCATATTGGGGTTATTGATAAGGAGGTGGCTAATAAGAATATTTACCATAGCCATTCGTATTGACCTCACATGTCAAATAAGATGTAAGAACTGACTAAAATTTTTAGTGAGACATACCTAGTCTACTCATAAATAGAAACTTTGACTTATAGTTTCCATTAGTGCTAATGTGCTTTCTTCCAAAAGATGATTAGAGAAAAGACACACCAAGATCTTTCCATTTTTTTATACCTTGGTCCCACTAGGTGTGCTATAACTGTTAGAGATCTAGATTACACCCTAGCTAGAAGAAAAAGTGTTCAGGTCCTACTTCCAAATATAGATCAACATGGGACTAAACCCAAGATATGGGTATCCTTTAATGGGGTTAGACCTCTAGTTTTTTTCATGAGGCTAGCTCCTTAGATTTTATAATTTTGGATTTTTACTTCTAAAATCTAAAACTAGTTGGGGTGAAAGGAGTTAAGATATTTTCATGAAGTTAAACCTATTCTAATCTGTGGTAATGCACCATGAAGATTATCCATCCACATATACTTGAGCCTCTAAAACACTAGTGAGACAAAAACAAATAATGGTATCTATGACTCCAAATGCCTTCCATGCATCAACATTTCACGTAGAGGTTCATCAAGTGAGCAAACCCTGAAGGAGGTGATGGAGAGGCCCAATTCAAGGCACTAATCTAATCAATATGTCCACTATTGGATTCAGTCAAATGACATAAATCACTAAACATAACCTTCATAACCAGATAATCTACCAACTAGGTGAGATCAAGACTTGGCAAGTGAGAAGGCTCTACCACTTATACAAATTAAACTAACATGAACACACTAGTCTAATACAATGAAATCTGAAAGTAGTCATTTTATTTATCTCAAGAGGTTACAAGGCTCAATCTTAGTAGAGTCTAGTCATGCCCAAGAGAGGGATCCAAAATAATAGCTTGAAGGCTATATTTATAATAAAAGGGAAGCAAGAGAGAGGGATTTTTTATGCCTAAAATGGAATCAAATGAGCTCAACCCCCTTTGAAAAGATGTTATAACTACCTCTACCAATCAAGCTCACTTAAACCCTTCCTAATTAATATAGGTCACTCCAATCCATCGTATCATTAAATTATTCTCTCTGTGATGCTCCATGGAAGCTACAATGGTGGGATCAAGTTATTTTAACTTTTTTATAATGTGAAACTTTTCATGATAGGTTTATTGATGCATGCCAAAGTGGAGAGAGGAGTCACTTTTATATAATTGGATTTAGAAACAAAGCCATTGAAGTGTGTTCCCATACCATCTGCCACTTGTTACTCATTATGAGGACTAGATCCTCATACCTTGAAACTAATAGAGCCACACCTTTTGATCTTAAAATATCTACTTTTGGCCCAATCTAGATCATGTTCAAGCTTGGTTCTATTCATGATTGGTCACTTTGGTTGAAAACTAACCCTTTGACCCCCATCTCAGTCACTTGGGCTCACCTTTATTCTGATTGGACATAAAAATTTGACTTAGCTCATTGACATATTGACTCATCTCACTCTGTTGATTTTGATTTACATGATCAAGTGCCAGCCATTGATCCTCTACCAATTGAACATGTTGTTGACACTTATCATGCATGTATTTTATCTTGATATTAACTAACCTCTTTGACCTCCACTCCCTATTAGATATGAATGCTTGATCAAATACCAACCATTGTTTTTTTGGGACCCACTATTTGAAATATGATGGATAGTTCATGATCTTAAAATTGATTTCCTCACTCTCATCAATGACATTTGTGTGGCCATCAAATTTAAGCTAAAAAGAGTTGGTTTTTCTTGATATTAAACTTGATTTTATCATGAACATCTTATGTTGTAGTTAAAATTTTGAATGCCTATAAATTGAATCATAAAATTCATGGAGGCACCAAACTTTTAGGACATGTTATTAAGTCCAAAAGTAATGAACCCATTTGACCAACTGGTCTTAAGAGCTTTCCAAGTGAAGATATTAAATGCACAAGTTAGCTAGTTCAAATTCTTCTATGTGAAATCCTAGTGATGGTCTAGTTTATTTGGCCAAGTATGGGAAACTTAGTGAAATTTAACTAAGGATCCAAATTTGAACATGTATAACTTCTACCGTACTTTAGTGGATGATCTGAAACTTAGCACGTAGCAATTAGGGACCAACCTAAACAAACCCATGTGACCAATTTATACTAAAATTACTATATGTGCAAGATATGGCCTCATAAATATTCTCACTTGGATTTATTTGAGCTTCTTTGAAAATGGCTAGGTTTGGAAACTTAGAAATTTTTTCCCAAGTGACCAACTTTGAGTCCCAATATCTTATGATGCATTTCATTAGATGACCTAAAACTTTACGTATATGTTCTTGGGATTAATGTGATTAGACCCATGTGGTCAATTTTCCATAACTCATCCACATGTGGTAATTATGATGTCAGTAAACTAGCTACATACAAATACTACCACTAGACTTAATATGTCTAGATTAATACAATGAAGAACTAGATGGATGTTATGCACCTTTAGGTCATTCCAAGCACTCTTGGCATCCCATAAGGTCTCAACCTTTTTTAAATATCCCCATTTTGCCTTTTGAAAATGCCCTTTAGAATTTTGAAAAGTGTCCATCAGATATTTTATCTCGATCACTTTCCCTAAAGGAAATGACCCTTTGGGGAAATTGCTCTCAACCTTTTGGTGGAGAAAAGTACCCTTCAGGATTTTTATTTGGTCCACCTTGTTGAAGACTTTCCCTTCAATTTTTTTGATTTGGATCACTTTCCTATAGAAATATACCTAAGTAAAATTGTTTAGACAATTTTATCAAAATAAATGACACCTAGCCTTTTTTAATGCATATAATTTCTCTAAAAGAAATAGGTGTTTGAGGAAATTATTGTGAAAAAAATTCCTGGAGAGAAATATTCCTTGTACTTTTGTTATGGGATTTGTGTGGACAATTCCTCTAAAGGAATTCTAAATTATCTAATACTTGGACAAAATTTGAAATATTTTGGCCTTTTTTGGACTTATTCTTGTAACTTTTCAACATCATGAAAACCTGCTTGGATCCCTCCACTTGTAATGTTGAGCCTGCTTCAAGCCACCTGATCCACTCAATAATTGGGAACCTATGCATCTATTTAAACTAGGTAGAAGCTTGGTATGAGGGAAAAAATGGTCAATAATAACACGGGTTGATTATTCCCCAAGGAGATATAACTACCCAAAACATGGGTTGATATTTATAAATGCCTCAAGTATCATTGAACATGAAAAGAGATAGTTGAATGATGCAAAAATTCAACAACACTACTAAAAATATCATCATAACACTTCCAATTAAATCCTTAACATGTTTAAATATTAAGTTCAAACCCTAAAAAAATTCATATCTAAAATTTGAACCATTAAATATGATTATAAGTCAATTTTAAACTTTGAATCAGCCACTGCAGATAGATTTTAGAACAAAAGTGCTTACACTATACCATCAATATTCATAATAGAAATAAAAAAGCGTTTGCAAGAATAAAATCCATACCCCTCATCTGATTTGTTTGTATCTCAAAGTGATATAGAAGTCCATAATATGTATTTTAATTTGATCAATTTGGTAAACATGATAATTCTTGTTAATATGATAACTTTGATAAATATGCTCAATCTAATTAATTTGATAACATTCTCAATCTGATACATATTCTAAACCTAATCAATATAATAACCTACTACCCATATAATATATCTCAAAATGTCATGGAATCTATCAACTGATCCTCTTAATACTTTAAAATACCAAAAATATTCTTTATATATGCCTCAATATTTCCCAATGTAAGTCACATCATTGACCCAAAATTTGAACTGTATATCATGACTTTAATCTCTTAGAAAAAGTCACTTTATGCTCTCCTTTTGAGGTAAGGGATGAAACTTGTGAATCTCTCATCTCAAAATAATGAGTTTTGTGCATCATGTTATATATAAAAATGTAATCATGTAAAATATACATAAAAATGATACCAAACCTAGTCACTATGTTGTCATAAAAGTCCAATACTATTATTTCATTAGATTCTTTCAAGGTAATTACTTCCACTCACCTAGTGAATTATCTAGTTGTAGTGATCACCCATTTATGTCTTACACTTGAAGGTGGATTTATCATTCCTATTAAGTCCAACTCCCATTGCATGAAGGGTTACTCCATGTAGATTGGGTTGAGTGTAAAAGCTACTAATCTTTATTTTCCTACAAATAAAGCACACTTCTAAAATTCCCTAACCCATGCATAGGCATCCTTGAAAATGATGGACCAATAATAACCAACCCTCATTATTTTTGTTGTTGTTGTTCTTGAAGCAAAATGGCCTCCTACGGGTCCATCATGAAACTTCTCCAAGAGCTTTATCACTTGATTATCATCAATGAACCTAAGAAGTACTCCATTAAGGTCCTTTATAATTACAACCCCATTAATCAATGCATAAATTATGGACTAAAGTCTAGAATACATTTTTTTTTACTCTATCCAAACCTTGGGGGAATTCTCCTATCATCAATAAATGTGTCATATCTTAGAGCCAGCTATTATGAAGTGGAGGTGTATCTTTTTGTGAGTTGTCTTGTGTCACCAAAAAAAAATCTTTGTCTTCTTTAAGGTCATCCACCATATGCTCACACAATCTTTTTCCTCAACATCTCGGTGACTTTGATCTCCACATCATACTCCATGACCTTGGTAATCCAACCTACTCTTTTCTCATTCAAATCCTTGTTAAGGAGGAAGCCCCTAACTCCATGATGAGACACCATAAGATAAACCTTGCTATTGGAAAGCATTGGCTTAAAATTTGTGAGGCTTCTCAGAGCTATAAGAACCTACTTTTCTATAAAAGTGTACCTCACCTTATATCCCTCTAGTCCTTTACAAAAAAAGGCAATTGGTTGATCAAGTCCTTCACCATTCTTCTGCATTAGTATTGTTGATATGTTATCAATGTTGGAAAAGGTGTATAATATGAAATCCTTTGATAAATCATGATTCTTGAGTGACGGTGCTTGGGTAATGGTTTGCTTGATGGCCTCAAATGTTTTTCTACCTTCATTTGACCAAGAAAACACTTGGATCATCTTTAGCATGGTAGTATAGTTTTGACCAAGTTTTCAAAACTACGTATAAACCTTCTCATAAAGTTTATTTTCCCAAAGAAGCTCTGGATTACTTTCTTGTGCTTGGGTAAAGATAAGGCCAAGATGACTCTTATTCTATCAGGGTCAATGGATAGTCCTTCCTTTGAAATAATGTGACCCAAAAGTTTTCCTTCATGAACAACAAACACATATTTCTTGGGACTTAAAGAGATCCCATAATCTCTATATCTTTGGAAGATCAACCTTAGATGGTCCATGTGCTCACTAGCCTTCTTGTATAAAACTATGATGTCATCCAAGTAAACTAGTAACATCTAATTTAACAACCCTTGGAAAGCCATGTTTATGGCTCTTTGGAAAGTGGCCCCAACATTTGAAAATCCAAAAGGCATATTTTGGTAAGCATATGTGCCCCACTTTGTGGTGAAGGTAGTCTTATACTGATCTTACTCTCTTACCAACACTTGGTTGTAACCTGAATACCCATCCAAAAGGGAAAAACATTCTAAACTAACACCTATCTGAAGGAGTTTCTCCATGGATGGTAATGGGTAGTGATCTTTCAAAGAGACCATATTCAGATCCCTAAAGTCAACACACAATCTGATTTCCCCACTCTTCATCCTCATAGGTACCAAATTGGATATCCATGAGGAGTGCTTAATGAGAAAGATGATCTTGGATTCAATTAATTTGTTCAACTATTTCCTCATGAACTTTTCAATTTTGGGGTTTATAGGCCTCTACTTCTATTTGATAGGATTCGCATTAACCTCTAGTTCTATAGTGTGTTGGGCCAGCTTGGGATCAAAGCCTCTCAAGTCAATATATTCCTAAACAAAGATGTCTACATATTCTTTACAAAGTTCTATGAAAGCATGCCTTTCAGCTTTATTACTTACCTTTCCAAGCTTAAGGAGCTTATCTTTGAAGATAAGGAGTCTTTTGTATTTCTCTTTACTTGTTGACATCACTACTTTATCTTTCCTTAAATGGTCTCCCTCGTGGAAAAGATCTTCAAGGACCAACCCTTTAGGAATATTATTGGATCTCAATTGAGCTATTTATTCTTCATATTGATGTTGAAACTTTCTTTGGTTTGTTGAAGAGAATTATGCTTCCTATTGCATGTAACAAGCAATTTACTTATCAATTTCAAAGACTTGTTAATGAGTTTCATTGTCTAGTACTGATGCTCTTACTACCACTTTGAAATGTGGTTTCACTTTGGTCCTCTACAACTCTGTTTGGATATCAAATTGATCTCTCATAGTTGTCAACCTATCAACATGTTGATTCTCCCTTAACACTTCTTGGATGTTAAAAGCCTCAAAATCCTTAATTAGGTCTTACGCTCTATGTTTGTAAGACTTCATCAAGGCATTCTTGGTGATATTATGGCCTCTAACCTAGTGCACTATTAGCTCACTATCCCCATAAAATTGTAATTATTTGATTACTCTCTTATTAACTAATTGAAGGCCATGGATAAGGCCCTTATACTATGTTGCATTGCAAGAGTAACTAAAGTGGAACCTATAAGAAGAGAAATACCTATCATTGGAGGGGGATAATAACATTGTACCTATACCCACTCCATGTTTTTTCCTTAAACTATCAAAGAAAAATTTCCATAAGCCACTAGGATCTTTTTGAGGTCCAATGAGGGATGGCATGGACTGATTCTCTTCATGCAAGTAGTAGACACCCATGTCCCTCTCTTCAACTCCTTCCAAGGGATCAACCAAATGATTGTCATTCCATAGTTCATCTAAGAGCATGTCTGATATTGCCTCAGGGTGAGTTTTTAATTATTGACCAACTATGAATTCATCCTCATCAAGGATGGTGCAATTGAGGTTTATGTTATCTAGCCCATAAGGTTCAATGTGTAATTTTTCAATGGACTTAGCCTTGATAGACATTTTGGTCCCATATCTTATTCTAAATGACATGTATGCCTATTCTATTGCTAAATATCCTCTAATCTTTGCTACGAAATATCTAGATAATTATAGTGAAAAATAAGGAGGCATATCAAGGATCAATACATCTTAAACCACTGATACACTAAGACAAACATGCAGGGTCAAGTTGAGATCTCTAATGATACCAGATGGCTTGGTGGAAGATTCATCCAATTGTAACACTCCTTTAGATTGGGGTTTGTACTTTAGACCAAGCTAGTCTCCTATAGACTTTGGCATTAGTGAGGTGATATCCTTACTATCTGCCAAGAAATTATGCACTAAAGAGTCACCAATGATCACTAAAATGTAGAAGGGAGGAGGTTTAACCATATTACCTAATTTACCTTATTTAGATCCCTTGGCTGCATTAGTAAGAACCACATTTTATTTGTTTGGTTCCTTCTTAGGAACATTGATCTTTGATAATCCTTCTTGAAGGATATCTATTTGTCTAGGTATGGAGAGCATGTCCCACATTGGAATGCTCACATTGGACTTTTTCAATTGTTCCAAAATGTTAATGAGTACACCAGCAACCTTTCATTCTGATTTGGGAGCCATAAATATACTTTGAACTTGTGATTTTTCATTTGTTCCAAAATTTTAATTCTGATTCTCTAGAGCAATCATAACCTTTGGAGCTATAAAAGGTTCATTTGGATTTGATATTAAAGGAGTAATGATAGGAAGCTCTTTGACTACTTCCTAATTACCATCCATGTTCCTTCTTTTAAACCTTGTATTAGCTACCACTGGGATGTATGCCTGGCTAGAATTAGCCTGATGATTGGATGCATAACACTCCTCTTGTTCATAGTTTACCATTTTAGCACCCAATTGGCTTAGTCCTTGATCAAGGCTTTGACATTGTTGAGGCTCCTCTAGTTTTGTCATCGTGGTTACCTCTATGTATTGAGCCATAAGAGCTTGATTGTACCCATAATTAGCATCTTGTTGCCATTGATCTTTGAAAACTTGATTGAAGTTAGTGTTTGGGAAAATGGATTGCCAAGAATAATAATTCTAAAGCATGGTACCCTTAGTTTCTTGAGAAATATTATTTTGAATAGGGACCAGAGTGTTGGATGTGCTTGTAGCATTTAGATTATAATTACTCTATCTATTATAACTAGGTTACCCTTGTCCCTGGCCTTAGTTTTAGAAATTTACTTTATAGGGAAGCCTATTTTCTTGATAAGGTTGATGAGGATGATATGAGGCTTGGTAATGCCTATTAAATTTCTCTTGTTGTCTTTTCACATTCACTAATTCATTTCCCAAGGATTGGAACACGCTCTTAAGCTCTTGAAATTTCTTATGTTCTTGGGAGTCACCATATTGGCTTTTGGAAGCCTTCTCCTAATTGGGTGAATGTATGGAAGAAATTTTATGTACAGAAGGAATGGAAACAAGGGGAGGAATAGAAACAAGAGGTGGTTAGATCTTAGGAAATAAAGGCATTTGTGGTTTAGGTGTTAGCTTGTCATCTTGTACTAGATAATTTTCTTCATTAATTGCCAACTTATATGCATTTGTCAATGTATTTCTTCCCATGAACTAGATCATTACTACATTATCACTATTTAGAGCCTTCAAATAGTAAAAAAAGGCAAGCTAAGGGTAGGCCTAATAGAGACTGGGATTTTATCCCTAGTCTTTTGGAACCTTGTGTTGAAGTCTTGCATGACTTCATAAAGGTCTCTTTTAATAATGGTTTTTTATTCTTTAAGTGACAAATGGCCACTTTTATCCTTAAATATTTTACACAATGCATCTCCTAATTGATCCCATGATGTAATAAAATTAAAAACAAGGATTCTATACCAATATAAGGCTTTACCTTTGAAAGAGGTAGCTAATAACCTAATTTCTACACTTTCCTCATTGACATTATGAATATTTAAAAAATTAGCTACATCCATGAGGTGCTTAGAAGGGGTTGTAAATTAGTATCCAATAAAATAAGGGATACTTTTAAGAGCTGCCACTAGAATAGGATTGCATTGAGGGAGGTCTAACAAAATTTTACCTATTAAATCTATAAAGGGAAAATATCTAGGGGACTTTATGTCAATAAAAGGGTTTAACAATGATCTTCTTATAGGGATAGGCTTTAAAAGTGATTTAGGAACAAATTTTCCTTTACATGGATGCATATTAACAAATCTTAATATTTTTACTATGTTCAAAGGAAATTAAATAAATTTAAAGTGAATACCTCTAGAAGTTGATCTTGTAGTCACCTTTGGCATGAAATGTAGTCATTGCTCTACTACCAGAATATTGAATCTTATTTTGGAGTCACCAGATATTGTTTCTTGGAATCTATAACTACTAAAAATTGATCAAACTAGCATCAAACTTTGATCAATATTATTTGAACTGTGTCTCACTAAGCATGATAAAAACTATTATGATGTGATATTTCACACTTGTGGAGGAGTTATTCAGGCTCCCCCCACTCCCAATCACAATATGGAAATAACCTCAGGGTATGGGTATCTTATAATAGGGTTGAAACTTCAGAGAAGGTCAGGTTCCTTTCGATGGATCACCTAAACTAATGATTCTACTTGGAAAATGGTTAGAAAGGGGTAAATAGGGCTCCTAAGAAATATAACAAGGTGATGCACCAAATTTAAATTAGGCTCTCATATGCTTGAACCCACACTAGATCTGGACAAGATAATACTATCTCACATAATCTCACAATCTAGCTAATTGCATAAGTATTTCATAAACTAGGTTTAGGAAAAACACTATTTAAGACCCACAACTAACTTGAAAACACCTTAAAATAGGTAAGAAAGAATGAAAATAGATATGTAATAATATATTTCATAAGGCCATCAAGCATAACTCACTAAACACTGATTCAAGGTAGGAGATAGGTATAGAAAGCCCTTTATTACATCAAGAGGTAGTTTTTACAAATTTTGACAGGGTCTAGCCCTATCAAATGAAAGTCTCTACTCTTCCACAATTGAGAGAGAATTTTTTAACAAAATTCAAAGAGAGATACAATGTGGAAGAAAATAAGAGATATAAGAGAAAGGGGAGAGAGGGGGAGCATGCCATCCAAGATCATTAATTGAGATGCCACTTTTGTTAAAATTCTAGACCATTTTTGATCTAATCAGGACTAACCCTTCATCAATAAGCTAACCTTCCTTTTCTCTAATAGTCTTCAAGCTCTTCTCATTACCTAAGAAATGCACTAGAAGATAAGAATTTGTTTTATAGATGATGAGTCATGATCTATTAAGAAGAAAACCTTAAAGGATTTATAAAAGAATTGAATGTTCCACTCCTTGCTTTGATATTCTTCTTCATCTCCCACTTTCTTTCATTATGAGGACAAAGTCCTTATATCTATAGACTTGATAGATCTATGCTTAAGTCTAATTTTAATAGCTACAAGTACCTGTTTGTCAAAGCTATATCTTTTTCTAAGATTAGACACTTTAAACCTACCCCTACTCTAACCTCAACATAGGCTTTTACTATATATTGAAAACCAAACCAATTATTGGTTTTTTTATAATTATCATGTCAATGAAAAGCCTATAGGATGCATAGCCTCATTCTAAACTAAATTAGGTTTAAATAAACCTATTAAATATTTTAACCCTATAGGGGCCGAGAAGACACTACACATGAGGATCTTCCTTCTAAAAATAGAAACAAACTGACAAATGGAATGATCCTACAAATTTTAGAGAACAGGGTCGATAGGTTCTAAATTATTGATTATAGGTCCTATTTGAGCTTAATGGTGATGGAGATTTATTATTAACAATCTTGACTATATGGTTATCTACTTTAATGGTGTTCAACTAAACTCTAATGGTGGCATTTGCCCTTTGAAATTTTTTTCCTTGGTTTTACCTGAGTCGCACTTGATCTCCATTTGAAGTCTCCTAGCTTCAAATTTAATATCAACCATTGATCTTGATCTAGGGTTTAGATCATGCCACTTGTTATCTCTACATTGATCTTCAGGATCTTGCTACTAGTTTCAATAATTATTGCACTTGTGCCACATGGTAGCCTCACATTCATTCCTAGGATCTGTTGACTCATTGACCTCTTACTCACCATAGATCAACTTCCTCATGATTGAACACACACCATTAGATCTAATTTCTCATGATTAAACATGCACCATTAAATCCTTGGTCTGCTAGATTTAATATAGATCATTGATCTACTTTGGAGTGACTCATGACTGAGACACTTGTCCTCACTGTGTTTATCCTTAGGAGTCATTGACTTGTTGACCTTCACTCACTGTTGATCTAATTTAGCATGATTTAACACACATCATTAGATATGATGGACCCACTAATATTATCTTTAACTACACTCTATTATATTTGATTTGAGCTTCTATGATCTTGACATTTATTGGATCTATGTTAAACCTTAAGCTTGTTACATATTTTCAAATCCAAATGGTTACTTTTCGTAGATTAAACTTGACATCTCCATGCCTGTCCCATTATATTGGTTCAATTTTTAAGACTTAGGTCTTGAAATAGAAAATTCATCAAGACTTTAACCTTATAGGAGATGACCTTGGCACAAAAAATATCATGTTAATGTAATTCTCTAGCTTTGGTTGACTTCTCAAATGCACTTATGAAATGCATAACTAATCTTTCTTTGTTCATTATTGCATGATGTGACATGATAGTCTGGTCCCTTAGACTTGCTCTTTCCATATTTTGATTGGTTAAAGATTTGAAGAACCCTTTAAGACTTTGAGAAAACTTGCTCCATACCAGGATTTCCAAAAATTGATCCATCTAGGTGAGATTCTGAATGTGGGCTGAAATTGGCCAATAGTACCCTTAAAAGGAGAAATCTTAGAAACAAGATTGAACTTATTCATTGATGGATTTGTGCCCACATACCACATATTAAGGGTTATATATAGGGACCATCTAGATAGCCCAAGTAAAATAGTAAGCAAACCCTAAATCCAGTAGCACTTCACTAAGATTCTTATGACTGAAGTGGTTGCAAAGGGACAAGGCCCTCTCTTTAAAGGCCTAATCTTATATGCTTCTTAGATGCATCTTTTTTCATGGATGATTAATTGACATAGGGGTTCAAAGGTAACATCCCTTTAATATTTCATTTATCATATTAACCTTCAAAAATAAGGGTGGAATTAAAATACCACTAATAATTATAATAATTTATTTAATGAACATTTTAATTTTATAGTCATCTCTTAAGGCAAGTGTTTTAAAAGGTTCAATAAATGTGATGAAAACCCATGTCAATTACTAGAATTCCTTGTAATGCTTGCATGTTTTTGCTTGATTATTGTGTCTAAACCTTATTTATATTTGAGACCAAATCAAGTAAACCAAGTCCAAATCCAAACCACTTTTATACACACACAATGAAACGTTACTGTACCAAAATTTTGGGACAAACAAAAATGACATGTTAAACTTGGTCCCAATACCTACATTACTTATCCAAACCAAATCATTAGGTTATAAAATTCAAACCAAAAGTCTTGTCTTAATCTAAATTGAAACTTCAAACCAAGTCTAAGACCAAAAGTTCCAATTTAATGTCCAACTTGTGTCATTATGCCATTTATTTTAGTCAAAACCTAAGTTCAAATCCAAGTTTCTATTTTATTTAACCTTATGTTCAAAGTCAAACCAATTTAAATTCCAAAACCAAATTTAAATTATAGTCAAGTTTACAAGATCAAAACCTTTCAAGACAAGACCAAATTTAGAAATTTCTAAATTACAAACATTAAACATTTATTCTTAAAACCTGTGTGCTTAAAATTTTTGGACATACCCTTTGAAAACATGTTTGATTCACATATTCCTTCTTATTGAAACCATTTACATTGACACACCTTTGGTTGGTGTATTCCAATTTGGTTTTTTACCTTGACATAAGCCAGACTTGTTACCTTCAACCATTTCCCAAGTGATATTTTAAGTGAGGTCACATACTAAGTCAAGAAATTTTTTAAAATATCTAAGTCTTTTACAAAAAAAAAATCATAGACAAAACCATGCCTCAATACACATGTAACAAGTTTATTTATAACCCCTACTTCGATGAATAGGTATTTTATAAAACTTATAGGTATGACCAATATTTGTAGGACATTGAAGATCAAAAATACCTTACCAACATGCCCTCTAATGTTTAAATTGAATAACATAACCCTTACCTTACGGTCATATCACCTAATGTTGAACAAGGCCAACACCAACCATACCTTTCACTTGTATCATTTGATATAGAACATAGTCCTAATCCAACATATGTTTTCAATAAACCATATAGTGATGAATATAGAAAACATCAATTCACTCAAAATTTATTTGAAAACAGAGATGAACATCTTGTTAGGATGTTACAAATGGGGGAAAATTTCCCCATGGATTTCCAATAGAGGATTTACACTACTTGGTTAGGACACCCAAATAAATACCTATTATATTGTTATATAACCAAGATACTTCTAGCCAAGATCAAGGTTTTATTGAATCTTCTAACCAAACTCTATTTGTGTCAAACAAGGGTAAAGGTCAACTCATCGATTAAAATTCTCAAAGACAATTTCTTGAAAACCAAATCCAATAATATAAATAGGTTTTGTCTAGTCTCACTAAATCCCTTATCATATTGGATATTCAAAATCCACCTTTGATAGAGTTAAATCCTCCAATAAAATAGCCATTAGATTTTTCTACCTATCCCAAGTATAATCCTGACACATTTTCTAACAAGACATTAGTTGCAGATATGTTTAACACACCCAAAATTGAAACCAAACTAGTAACTAATCCTAATTGGAATCCACTTATGGATTATTTCCAACATATGGTGGATAAATCTCAACAAGGTTACCCCAATCCACATCAAGATCATCCATATTCCCAAAAAATCATTTCTCTAAATATTCTAGGTGCTTCATAACAACACATTACGACCAAGCCTAGTCCACAATAGAAAGTTATAAGTAACAATCCACCACTTTTACAAGTGAAAAATAGTACCCCAAATCCACAATAAGCAATCATTCCATCACTTAAACAAGTGGAAACTAATCCCCCACACCAAAAGGTGGTAACCAACATTCCATTACAATAAGTGCCAAATAATACTTACCTAGAGCAATAGTGTATCCCATCCATAAACTGCTTACCACTCCTATTCAATAAGGGGCCTCTTTGAGTCAACATTATGTTCCTCCTACATGACAGATTCCTACGAATCAAGAATAGATTCCTCTCCAATACCAACAAGTTACATTCAATTCCCAATGTAACATTCCTCCATTAAGGCCTAAATTCCCTCCAAATCATATCCATAGTCAATATAAAGTGCCTTACTAATAAAAAATCCCATATCATTAATAAAATTTTAACCAAAGAGTAATTATACTTGGTATAACTAGTCGCATCCAAATTCTTCAATATTTTATGCCATATTTTTATCAATTTCAAGGTAGTATACCTTTGGATACCTAAAAAACTTTACCCACCTCTTATCAATTTGGTCCCACTTTATAATATTTTAAAGAAGTCAAAGATTCAATTTATGCCATTCAAATAGGAAATTAGAATGATAACTTCAAACTAGATGACATATGCTCTTATCCCTTTGATATGAGTTGCCTTTAGATACATTTTTTACATCATTTTAAGATTCCTAATTTTGAAAAATATAAAGGTAAGGGTTTTTGGAATAAAAATTAATGAGAGGGGGGGGGGGTAAATCAATCTTTAAAAAATTACTTTTCAATTCCACTTAAGCAAACATGAATCATTCAGTCAAGCACATATGTCTAGCAAGCATAAATAACTATCCATATAAGCATGAAACATAAGAACACAAGATAACACAAATTATATGTGGGAAACCATAAAGGGATGAAAACCCACTGATATATGAAAATGGAATATAGTACTATAAGATATACATCAAATTTAGTGAAGCACCCACTTCACATTGTGCACCAACCCCAACTAGCTAAGCACCAACTCAGCTAGGCTTTAATAGCACCAACTTGAAAGGAGGCACCAACCCCCTAAATGACTCAACACCAAATTATCCACCTGATTTATTTGATAAAATTTAGGACACCTTTTTTTTCAACCTATTGATGATGGCCACTTATTCATTTCTTCACACTCATAGCCCTCCAAAACTGCCTTCTAACCTTCTTCACTCAACTAGCCCTCTTCTTGACTTGATTAGATCATATGACCTTGATTTTCATATATTTCAACTCTATAAAAAAACTCATAATAGTTTATATACACACATTTAATGGTATATAATACCTAATACTTACCAATGTTTTATTTCATTCACATGTTCTCTACACTCTCAAATAGGCCTAACATTGCCTAGTATATATACAAGTTTCTTGTTCATATCCTTATTAGTTGGAGAAAAACCCTTACCCTTATTATTTAATCCATGAAATTAATCTTATGAAATCTCATATACATGGATAAAGTGTGATTTGGGTCCATTTATGTCTAACCTACCTCAATTAGGCCTTATCTCATCTTTAGGCCTCATGGAGACATAATCCCATTAGGTCTATTTAGGACATGCTACACTTTGAATTATTTAGAGATATTTCAAACACTTCACATGGCATAAACATGTCATAATCCACTTACATATACCCTTGATAATTTCATCTATGTTTCATAACACTTTTTAGCTCAAACCACTATCTAGAGCACATCATTAGGACTATTCATATTAGACCTATGCATACTCAGAAAGTCCATCTTGAATAATTGAAGAAAAAACATAATTTTTACAAAAACCATTGGAAAAAAATAATACATAAAAAATACATTTGACCTTAATTTCATTACCATATATTTTTTTCTTCACAACTTAGGACAAAATTACTCAAACCCTTCTCTGTAAGTAGCCCACTTAGAACTGCCAACTAGCCTCAAAACACAGTCATGAAATGTTGATATTGAACACCTAATAGAATAACCAATATGACCTTTGACACCTTAAATATATTATTTGACATATCTATATCACTCTCTAGTATAAATATTAGAAGGTTTAATGCCAGATATTGGTTTTGCAAACCAATCTTTTATCTTCAATACACAGTCAAACCTGAACAAGTCAACTCATTTTGGATTGATCATTTCAAGAAAATTCACTAAATATAAAGCCTAATCCAAAGCATGGATAGGACATGAAATTCCAAAAAAATAACATAATATAAATTTTGTGCTTTATCTCAGGGCATAGAGCCTCAAACTCATCATTGTAACTTGCTTGCCCAAAATTGTCTATTTGCCTTGAAGACGGTCATGGTGTTTTTGATCTTCAATATCTGTATGAATAATTTAAAAGAATCCTAATGAATTTGTATGAAACTATATGATCATTATACCATTCTTAGATAGATAGATGATATGGTCAAATGATGATATTGGTCTTGTAGACCAATCTCATGAACTTGCACCTTTACTATTTCATCTACACTAGACAAGTCAACTTATAAGAAACATTTTCATCATATCCACTAACCTATAAAACTTATATTCAACATGAACATGTATTAAATAAAAACTTATCCAATCACTTGGATTCATACCTAATCCATGATAACACATCCCTAATCACCATCTCACTTTTGCTTGGTTTTTTCATTGTTTGTACCATTAGGCCTTTTAGAGATAGGTAAACTTGTATGACTGATTTAAATTACTTGAGGGATATAATATACTAATAAAACACCATTAAATTCAAACATAAGTCTAAATATTCAACCTCCATCCATTTAACAAATTTAACTTGGTCAATTCTGACTTCTATAGTAAAACTCAAGGAAACAAGGCCTTTTTTGTAGGGTCCACTCACGCACTTGACAAAACAATCACACCTAGAGGTTCTTAGGAGAGTTTAATACAAACTTAAATCAATTAAATATCCATACCAATCTATTCTTATCACTTTATAACAAGATATCTCATATCAAGTCACTATTAGGGTTCTTTTCTCTCTAGGCTTTTGACCTACAAGTCACATTAGGCCTTGAAACTAACCTTCAAGCCTCTTTTCATGTACTCTCCACGTCAATTACATTCTCACATAAAATCTCACATACTCAAATAATGTCAAAATTTATTCATAGGCCTTTAAAACACCTCATAATGCTTCATTAGGTTAAGCAGGGCTTAGAGGTGGTCTAGTTGCATACTAGGTCTATAGGTCCTACCCCTATAGGCTCACTATGAGACTCTCATGAGTGATATAATGCCTCATATGCATGATAAAAAAACTTCATAAATCATCTTATGAATCTTTGAATCCATCTCACTAGGACACCAAGCTCATACCTTCTCACAAGGTCTTTTCATGCCATGACCAATGTCATGACTAGGCTTCTCATGCTGTTGAAATTTGATAATTGACCTTGAAAAACTTCTTGATGATCTTATACATTTTTTGTATGTATTACATGATCCTAAAAAATTTCATACTCCTGTACATACCTCTTTATTTTCATCATGTACATACACTTGATATGACTAAGATTGATATAATTAGTCTTCTCAAGACACCTTGTACTCAAAGACTAGTACTAAAAAATGCTTACCTTGGCTTGAACCTTGACATAAACCTCAAAAGAATCATTAGGTTTCATTAAAATTATCTCTCAATACATATACAATAGGTTTCCTTCAAATTCTCTCTTATCACATGGCTTCCTTGTCACATTAGGCACACAAGCTCATACTTCACAGATCACTCACCATACATCTTCACCAGGTGCACCTTGACATCAATGACATTAAATGGCATCAACCTTGAAATAAATTGAAAAAATTTATCAAACAAATTTCTCCTTTATCATTTATGGAAAAACATTATTCAAACTGATCACTCTCATCTTCCTTCTTGAACTTTATGCCGCTTTGACATTAATGACAAAGGTCTTCCACAACTGACATCTGGAAACACACTTTCTTTGCAAAAAATGTTCAACACATATAATGTGAATCATCAATGAAACATTTCCCCCCTTAATCCATGTACTCTTCCTTCAAATTATATTAGAACACAAGTTTACTTCTTAACATGGATCAAGCTCAATCAATAACCTGAATAGCTCCCCCTTAAACCAAGCACCCACCATGCTTCTATTATTTTGAATTGTGTCTCCATGAAGCCTAATGAAATCACCCCTTTCATATGGAACTATAACAACCCAAATTAATGATATTACCATATCTCCATTCTCTCATAGGATTGAATGTCCTTCAGAATCCTTTTAGGGTTGATTAACACTATAGGCTTGATCTCTTCATCAACCATTTGGTCATCAATATGAGATGAAAATAAACATTCCTGACTTAATTTCACATTTGAATTATGTTCTATCACAACAAATAGTGCACTTGAGCTTGTGACTGATCATGACCCATCTTTTTTATCTTTGGTTTTCATATATTAATTTGCCTTCTTTCTTGCATTTTAGGGGGCTTCAAACTTCAGTTTTTGACTTGATGACCTTGTACCTCTATTAGGATATAATATTAAAATGTGTCCTAAATTATTAAAACTATAAAAAACCACCTTATACATACCATTTTACTAATTTGAACTATGACTCCTTCTATAGTCCCATGAGTACTCATTCTTGTAGGGTCTTCTACACTCTCTTGCTCTATGACCAAATTGACTACATACAAAACATTAACCATTGAATGGACTAGTATACCTCATAGCATTAAGTTATTTTAAATGTCCTTTCATGTTGAAATTTTTTATTCAATATATTTCTCCTTGACTTGAGCTACCACCTTTTGATCTTCTTTGAAATAAATACCTATTTTGCCACTTGTAGTCTTTTGACTACTCAAGATGTCATCAAGAGCCTTAATGCTATTTTCAAACTTCACAAAGGTCCTCACCTTGCTAGATGCTTAATTCAACTCAAATTTTAAGAATTCTACTTCAATTTCATACTTTTTTCATTCTTCCTCTTTAGCATTTAGGTTTTCATTGACTATCTCTATTTGTGTTTCAATTTGATTGATGATCTCATCATACTCCTTGGAAGTTTTACTCAATATCTCCTCAAACAAGCAAATTTTATCCTCATATTCCTTAATTAATGATCATAGTTTGTGATTATTTCTCCTTTGTAACTTCAACTCCTCTAGGGCACTTACCAATTTTGCCTTAAGGTTTACTTTAGCTTCTTCTTCATCTAATTCTATATCAACCATAAAGCCTTTCCCATTTGAAAAACCCTCATTGTCTGATTGTATGGCCATGAACAAGGTTTATTTATTGTCATGTTTAGGTTCATTACTACCACCATCAATATTAGATTCACTTGAGTCACTTATATCAAAATATTTATCTTCTTTAGTGTATAAGTTTCTCTTGTTCTTGAATGTTCCTTTCCTACCTTCATACTTCTTGAACTCTTTTTTTTATCAGGCTTATATGCCTTTTTGTCATCTACATGATGTTCATAATGTTATTCATTATGCTTGGATTTATCAATATAATGACACTTAGATGCAAAGTGGCCAATCTTTCCATAGTTGAAACATTTAAAGGGCAACTTACCTTTGTACTTACCTAAGGCAAACCTCAATTTCCTTATAAACATGGCTATTATTTTATCATCAACAACATCTAAATATTCCTCATACTTGATCTTCTTATCTTTTTTATTATTTTAAAATTTTAAAGATAATTAATTTTTGGGATTCCTTCATTTTTTCTCATCTCATAAGTAGTCAATATGCCATGAATCCCATCCATTTCAAGTTTGTCCAAATCTTTCAGCTCTTCTACTATAGACACTTTAAAATCAAAATTACGAGTTAGTGATATCAATAATTTTTTAACAACTATAGATTAATTCACTTCCCCAAATCCTTTAATTACATTTACACCCTCATTAACCTTCAATAGGTAATATGTAATTGTTCCATCTTCACTCATCTTCATACTTTCAAACTATCTCTAGTGGATCTACAACTTAACCATCTTCACCTTGGTGTCTCCTTCATATATGGTCTTCAATTTTTCCCATTTATATTTTGATGATATACAGTGCATCACCTTCATAATCTCTACCTCTGATAGGCCACAAATAATGACATTCATTGCTTTGGATTTGTTTTCACTAGCCTTCTTACCCATTATATCAGTTAGTGGAATAGGAGGAGAACTATAGCCATCCATAATTGACTACCAAATATCATGACCTTGAGACATCAAATATATCTTCATATTGACATTATAAAATGAATAATTAGGTCCATTTAATAATGGAGCCTTACTAGTATATAAATCACCTCGATTTTGCTGACTATCCATCATTGCATCTAAGATCTCCTTTAGGATTTTAGACTTGATTTAAAAGACCAAGACCTAATACCAATTGTTGGAAAAAAATGAATGAGATTTGGGGTGAATTAGTATTTAAAAACTTAATTTTAAATTCCACTTAAGTAAACATAAATCATTCAATCAAACGCATAGGTCTAACAAGCATAAACAACTATCCATATAACCATGAAGCACAAGAACACAAGATAACACAAAATTATATGTGGGAAAAATTGAATGGGATTAAAAACCATTGATATATGAAAATTTAATACATTACTATAATACAAACAACAAATTTAGTGAAGTACCCACTTCACATGGAGTACCAACCCCAAATAGATAAGTACCAACTCAGCTAGGCTTTAACAAGCACCCACTTGTAAGGAGAAATCAACCCCCCTAAATGACTCAGAACCAACTCAACCACTTGATATAATTTATCACATTTAAGACACCATGTTTATTAACCAAATGATGATGACCACTTATTCAACTCTTCACACTCTTAACCCTCTCAAACTACCTTCTAGCCTTCTTCACTCAACTAGCCCTCTTCTTGACTTGATTATGTCATATGACCTTGATTTTCATATAAATAAACTCTATAAAAACTTAATAATAGTTAATATACACACATATAATGGTATAAAATACCTTATAATTCTTACCAATGTTCTATTTCATTTTCATGTTCTCTACACTCTCAAATAGGCCTAAAATTACCTAGTATATATACAAGTTTCTTAATCATATCCTTCTTAGTCAGCCAAACACCATTACATTTATTATTTAGGCCATGAAATTAATATTAATAAATATCATATACATGTATCAAACATGATTTAGGTCCCTTTAGGTCTGACATACCTCAATTAGGCCATATGTCATCTTTAGGTCTCATGGAGACCTAATCCCATTAGGTCTATTTAGGACACGCTACACTTTGTATTCCTTTGAGCACTTTAAAACACTTAAAATGGTATTAAAATATCATAAGACACTTAAATATATCCATTATAATCTAATTTAGGATTCATAACATTTTTTAATCTCAAATCACTATATGGATCACATCATTAGTATTGTTCATATTAGGCATGTGCATACTTAGAAAGTTCATCTTGAACAACCCAAGAAAAAAAATCCAAATAAAAATAGAAAAAAATAATTCATATATAATATATATGACCTTAATTTCATCACCATATGTTTTTAACTTCACAACTTAGGGCAAAATTACTCAAACCGTTCTCTGCAAGTAACCCATTTAGATCAACCAACTAGCCTCAAAACATAGTTATGGAAACATGACCTTAAATACATAAAAGAATAATTACTATGAAAATTTAAACCTTAAATATATTATTTTAAATCTCTATATCAATCTATAGTACAAATATTACAATCTCTAATGCCAAATATTGGTTTTGCAGACCAATCTTTTGTCTTCAATACACACAGTCAAACCTAAACCAGTCAACCCATGTTGGATTTATCATTTAAATAAATGTAAAAAAATATTAAAATAGTTTATATGACATAAATATCCAAAAAAAAACATCATATACATTTTATGCTTTATCTTAGGGCATAGAGCCTCAAACTCATCATTACAACTTCCTTACCCAAAATTACCAGTTTGCCTTGAAGACCAGTCATGGTGGTTTTGATCTTCAATATATGTATGAATAATTTAAAATAATTGTAATTAATTTGTATTAACATATGTTATCATTATAAAATTCTTAGATAGATATATAATATGTTTAAATCACAATATTACTCTTTCAGACCAATCTCATGAACTTGCACCTTCATTATCTCATCTGCACTAGATAGGTCAACTTATGAGCAATATTTTCATCATATACATTAACCTCAAAAAATTATAATAAAAATTAAAATGTATTAAAATTCTTTTAAAACTTCTCCATTCACTTGGATTCATCCCTAATACATGATAACACATCCCTAATCACCTTCTCTCTTATGCCTGGTTTTTTCACTGTTTGTACCATTAGGCCTTTTAGCAATAGGTCAACTTGGATGAACATTTTAGATTACTTGAGGGATATAAAATTATCATAAACCATTGTGTACATAAAATAAAAGTCTCAATATTCAAACTTCATCCATTTATAAAATTTGACTTAGTTAACTTTGACTATTATTGTAAAACTCTGAGAAACAAGGCATTTCTTGTAGGGTCCACTCATTCACCTGACAAACCAATCACACCTATATGTGATTGGAATAGTTTAATACAACATAAAATCACTTAAATATCCATATCAATCCATTTTTATCACTTTAGAATAAGATATTTCATATCTGGTCACTATTAGGGTTCTTTGAGGGTTTACACCATCTTCTAGTCTTAATGATCATTCATAAATCTTAGCCCCTTATCCCAAAAACCAATGCTTAAAAATTTTATATAAGAAACTTCCCCATCTACCATGAATATATTAGGTTCTCATGTAGAAGTTACATGTGCCAATTAACACTTGAAAGTTCTTCTTGGGTTAAGAACCCTTCATTTTATACACATGAATGACCTAAAAACATTTTTTCTTGCCTTAACCTTCAAATTCTGACATGAAACTTGATAAAAATATATGTTAAAACCTATCACACCACTAAAAAATTCTCACATTCTCATTCTTACTTGGAAATTGATCCTGATACCCCATCTGGCCACCATGTCTCTCTTTATTCTCTAAGCTTTTACCTACAAGTCACATTAGGCCTTTAAACTGACCTTCAATCCTCTTTTCGTGAACTTTCCACCTCATTTACATTATCAAACAACATATTTCATGATCAAAATTTTTTAAACATCCTTAATAGGCCTTGACAACACCTCATAATACTTCATTAGGTCAAGCAGGATTTAAAGGTGGTCTAGTTGCATACCAGGTCTGTAGGTCTTACCCATGTAGGCTCACTATGAGACTCTCATGAGTGATATAATGACTCATATTCATGATAAAACAGACTCATACATAATTTAATTCTTATGTTCATCCATCTCACTAGGACACCAAGCTCATACCTTTTCACAAGGTTTCTTCATGCAATGACCAATGTCATGACTAGGCTTCTCAAACTCTTAAAAATGGACAACTAGCCTTAAAACACTAATTGATGATATTATACCTTGATCATAAGTCTTAAATGATCCTCATATAATTTCATACTACTTTACATACCTATTCATACTCATCATGCACATACTCATGATATGACTAAGCTTGATATGACTAGGCTTCTCAAGACACCTTGTACTCAAAGACTAGTACTCAAACATGCTCAATTTGGCTCAAAATTTGACATCAACCTCAAAAGAATAATTAGGTTACATTTAAATTCTCTCTAAATATAGATATAATATGTTACCTTCAAATTCTCTCTTATCACATCAGGCACACAAGCCCATACCTTATAGATCATTCACCATGCATCTTCACCAGGTGCACCTTGACATCAATGACACCAAAATTAACATAAAATGACATTAAAATTGAAATAAATGACAACACTTATCAACAAGGGTAATCCAAAATATCATCTAAAAGAGTTTTTCATTGCATGTCAATAAGTTGTGTATAGCCCTATATACTACTTCGATTGTTTCCTCACAGTTTGGTTGGCCATGCCTTATAATGGTTCCTTGGTTTACCAAATAATTCATTTAATAATTTTGATGAATTATTAGATAAACTTATGACAAAATTCTATTTAAAAGTAGAACATGATCTGACCTATGGTTGATCTATGTTAGACTAAACAAAGAGGAAGAGAAAGCATTGCTACTTATTTGTAATGGTGGCGCTCATTAACTAGCTAAATCGCACATAATCTCCCAGATATATAATTGGCCACAATGTTCAACATAAATATATAATTTGATGTAGCACATAATCTCAAGATTATTTATTCCAATACATTTAAATAATTTATTTCCAAAGGAATCTAGATTAAGCAAGCTCTCATTGATAAAAGAGTCATCAAGCTTTACTCTCAAAACTAAAATCAAAATAAGGCCTAAAGTCAAGCTCCTACAAAAGTAAAAATAAGTAAAAAAAATAATCCAAAATGTTTTTATATGAACAAGAATTTTGTATGAGATGGGGTAATTGAATCATAACATGTGAAAACATTGCAACAATTATCTGTTAAAGCAAACCCACCTACTCAACCTTTCACTTTGCAAAGACCATCTCCAAGAAGAGGTCATTATCACAATAAATTTTTTAGTAATATTGGAAAGCCTATTGAGATGGTTTTCCAAAATCTATTTGATACTAACATGGTCATTTTGCCAATGCCAAAACCATTTTCAAAAAATAAGCCTAAACTGGGCTAGTATAATGAGAATGATTTTTGTGATTATCATCAGATTAAAGGCCATTCTATTTGCATATGCATGAAATTTCATCATCTCATTCAAGTTTTGTTTGAAATTGGTGAAATAACATTAGATAATGTGTCCACAACATCTAATTATGATATGGGTATCTATCAAAACCCTTTTCCATACCAATAACAATCAAATTCAAAATAGACCTCCAAATAATCAGCATTAGAGACAACATCAACCACAATAAAACCATAATTAAGGTCAAGTTACCCATTCTAATTAATTAAAAAACAAAAATTTCCCTTACTAATATAATGTTATAGGTCATATCATGAGAGGGAATATTAGTACAATTAATATCAATCCTAATTCAAATGCCAATAATACCTGATGACCTTTGCCATCAATTTTATGACCTCCAACTCCATTTGTCAATAATATTCCTTTGGTTCTTAATATCCCAAATGCTAATAAACAGCCAATAGTTACCATTTTATGACTTCATCTACCTTATTTTAATTACAGTAACCCTTTTTTGAGTCAAGGTTTTGTAATCTCAAATTGACACTCTAAGGTTACCATTCAAGGTCATACTCCTTATTCCTCCAAAAATCCCATTCAAGGTCCTATACCTTATTCCTCCAAACATCCAATTCAAGGTCCTCCACCTCAAAAGATAAAGTTTATTGCTCCTATTAAGGATAAATTCTATGATATTATGGAACAACTACAAAACAAAATGGTGCAAATTTATATTTTAGATCTTATATGTATATCACATGTCCACAAGAACATATTGAGTGAGCTTGTAAGTCAGTCTAAGCTCTTGAGTGATATTTTTACTAATAAATTTAAAATGTTTGTGAGTCATTTGGCTTCATGATAAAAACTCACCTTTGATCAAACTAATATGTCATCCCTTCAACCTTTACATAATAATCTGCTTTACATAAAAGCAATCATTTCTTGGCAAAAAGTTAAATGAATCCTCATAGATAATGGTTTAGGGCTAAATATTGTAACTTTAAAGTTGTTATAACACTTAGTATATGTAGAATCAGATATTTAACTAGATACTATCACTATTAGATCATATGATAATAAGGAGTAGGAATCTTAGGGTACCATTTACTTGCCTATTATCATTGGACCTCTAACCTACGATACTCTTTTCCATGTTATTTTCCTGGAATTATCATATAATTTTCTCCTTAGGAAACCATGGATTCATGAAGTATGTGTTGTACCTTATACTCTCTATGAGTGTATCAAATTTCCTCATTCTAGAATATAATTGACCATTCATGGTGATGTATAATTATATCAATTCTACAAACATCTAGAAGTAGAATATAAAAGATAATACTATTAATTTGGCATAGAGATTGTCCCTAAAAAGGATAAATATATAGTTGATCAACTGCCTAAGTCTAATTATATAAATCCAATTACTCTTGACCCCACTTCATCTACACTACCTACTGTAATTGCCAATCATTTCATTATTCAAGATAGTGGCCTTGGTGAATACAAAATTGGTAATGCTTTCCATATAGCCAAATTGATTAAGATGTCTAAAGCATATGGTAGGATCAAAGTTATAACTCATATAATGGAATGGTGCAAGAAGATTAATTTTAGTTTAACTGAACCCATGGTTTTGAACAAAATCACTTTACAAGAGTAATATAAGATCAAGGTCGATAATGATTCATAATTATACAATGATGATTTTGCCACCTATTATCAGAACAAAAAATATCATATTCCAAATAAGATAATGGATAATCAATCCTATAAGGGTAGAGGCATGGGGAAAAAATAGAAAGGAATTTTTGAGCTAGTACCAGGAAAAAAGGAACTCAAGGTATTAGACATAAACCTCTTGGGGTGACCCTTTATATCTCAACCATGATACTAATTTTTCATCTAGTTCTGATAATGTTGATAATGACACAAATTCCTACTATAGCATTTATTATGAGTTGGTTGAAACAAACATATTTAATCTTAATACCATTTGCACCATTACCATTATGCCATCATATTTCCCTCTTTTTCTCCATCATCCACAATTGATTGATTGGTACCAATAATATTCTCATATACCATTAAATGATTTGTAGAATGATGAAGCCATCTATGAATTATTAAGCTTTGGAGATAATTTTCCACTTGGTGATGACAAATAGCGATTTGCCTTTACATTGGACACTGATTCTTATTTTTGAGAGTAGGTGAACTTCTCTAGTCACAAAAAAAATCAAACATTGAGGTTTTGAAGTGGAAACCTCTTTAAGGTGATTTTGGACATGTTAAAAATAAAGATAAAGATGAGTCCCATGGTGAAAACATGTTTCAGGTGCCATTGGATGAGGAAGTTCATCCTATTTCAAATGAAGCACATACTTCCTCCAGTCCTATAATTTCATGCCAATCAAGAATCCATTTAGAGTATCACAAAGTATTTAATCAATTTGTTCAAGATTTCCCACAAGCCTGTGTAAATTGGCCTTTGCTAGACTTTGGTGATTCAAATTAATCCTATATGGGTGAACTCAATGAGCTAGTTGAACAACCAGATAAAGAAGACCAATATACCACATTGACAACTATTTTTTAAATTATTGGTAAATGGTTTTTAAAGGGACCATACCTAATACAAAATAAGGCTCAAAATATGTATAAAACAAGGAAACCTATAACCAAAATAGGATCAACAGCTAGATAATACATGAGTACAGTAGTGGTTTTTTGATGAGTGGGGTCCACCCCCAACTACAAAAAGGTCTAAAACTAAAAAAAAGAGAGGGAAATAGTACGGTAGATAATATCACCAAAAAAACATATAAAAAAACTTCATAGCATCAAAGTAGCACCAAAGAAGCATGTCAGTAAAATAGAGAACTAGAAAGTAAGAAAATGGAGCTTCACTTGAGAATCTTGTTGAAGTTATTATTGAGTCCCTCTAATGCATTAAACAAATTTAGAGAAGTATTTTGAGATGGGTCTATCATGTCAATGGTGGTTAGAGCATAAGTATTCTCAATGCCACCCTTCCACAATCTCAAATTCAAGTTGTTAAGGGTTAAAACTTGCCTAACTTGAAACTCAAGGAACTCCATAATAGTCCAGTGTATGGCCATATGAGCAATCTTCCTGCTCCTAATATGATCCACAGTGCCCTCTTAAATATTTCATTATTTTGAAAATATCTTTCATATTAGTCTCAAAATGGGAGGATTTATCCACCTTCTCCTTGCCCTTATCACTAATCTTGTTGAGCTATGTGACCCCTTCCTGAGCTCACCGATCCTTTCTTCAAGCTACAAAAATTAAGATTTGAGCCCAATTTCCTTGAGAATGTGTTGAGAGGGACCAAAATACATAGTAGCCTATTACATGTCAAGGAGACTCTCTATGATGGAAAATTCCTTACTCATGTGAAATCTAGGAGCTGAACCCTTACCTTTACCACTACTTCTAAGCACCCTCTTGGGAGGAGGAGGTGAGGAATGAAATCTGGGATTCTTAGTCCTAATCCTTCTATGAGTAAGAAGTTTAAATGAAGGAGGGGGAGGAGTATTATGAACTAGAATGTTAACAAAGATTAAGTTACAGTGTTGATGCAAAATAAAAATAACCCCTTCATGAAGAGGTAGGGCACATTTGTGTGTCTGAAATTCTTAAATAGAAGATTCCATGGATTTCAAGATATAGTATGGGAGACTAACCCTTGGGTCCTTATGGAAATGGTTCAAAAGGATGATATGATGCAGTTATATAATGTTATACTTACCCTTTAAATTCACATACCTAACCAACATACAAGCCACCTCATCAAAAGGAGCAAGGAGAGAGGAACACATAATATCAGCTTTGACAAATTTCAAGGTGTTAACTAAGGAACCCTCCAAAAACCTCTTCTCCTCCATAAACTTGTAAAATTTGTTTATAAAGAAATTTAAACCATCCCTATTAAGACTAGTGATAGAGGCAATGAGTTATTCAATGATAGATAAATTCTTACCTCTATAGACAACAACCGTGTTCTTCCAATTATTGGCAAAAGTGATATAAATGTGGTTGTCATGTCCCTTGATCTTATGAATGAAACTGATGAAGCATACCACATTTAAAGTCTTCAATATTTCTCCATTTTCCTTCTAATTTAGGTCACACATCAGCTCAACATGGCATGGAGAGCCACCCATGGCATTAACAACAAGTTCTCAGAACAAGGGCACATAGAATACAACTAACAAACTACTCCCACACCACTTTTACACAACCCGATACCTAGTAAAATGATAATGTAAAGAAGACCAATGTAGGATACTGATGGAATAATCCCAAAGAAGGCATGTGAAATCTAAATAGTCATTATCCTTCACATGAGTGATCAAATCACCTGTACCACAACTAAGCATAACTAGTTGCCCCTTCATTAATAATGATGTCCTTAGTATTTTGTGGGATTTGGTCATGAGCAAAGCAAAATTGAAGTTGTTTATTAATCACCCCCATATTATCAAAAGAGTCCACCACATGGTTACCTTCTCTATAGGTGTGGCATATCTTGTAATTTTATAAGGCCCCACATATGATAATAGCCTCCAGGATGAAGTCTCTAGTAGCCCAACTAGATGGACGAATACCATTGAGGTGATTAATAATATTCAAATAATCACCTTTAATGATAATATTTTTGATATGGCAATCTCTCACTAACCTGATCCACTAAAGAATAGCAACCATCTCAACATAATGGTTGGATTATATGCCCATAGGTCTAGCATAGGTAGTAATAAGATTGCCTAAGTGATCCATGATGATCCCACCTCCTCCTACAGCTACTAGATTTCCTTTAGAGGCACCATCAAAGTTTATCTTGTACTAGTTTGTTAGAGGAGGGATCCATTGTATAATAGATTTATCAATAGTAGGATTTTTGATTTGAAAATCACCAATATTGATATTCTAATTAGAAAGTAATTTCTCCTCATTTGTAGGGAAATTTTGATTTTTGGGAGGCTTAAACTTAATCACATTTTATTTTTCATCAATAGAGTCTTTGATTAATTTTTTGTATAAATTAATGCAATATCTATAAATGGCGACATTCCTAGCCTTCCAAATTCTCTAGAGGGTATATGGGAAGATAATTTTCCAAAATCATCTGATCATGTTATGTCTGAATGGAGTCTACCATTGCTCCAAGCCTACAAAATATCTTATAGAAAGGTCTAGGAAACCTCAAATCTATAAAATATAATACCCCACAACTTGTTAGCATAATAAAAATGTAAGAAAAGGTGATGAATGTCTTCAGCTTCTTCCCTGCATAAGCAACACATGTTAGGCATAATAAAACCTCTTTTGATAAGGTTATCATTGGTGAGAATCCTTTTATTGAGTACCATCCATAAAAAGTGATTAATCTTGGGAGTGATCTCCTTGAACCATATCCTGCTCTAGTTAAAATTAGTGGGTGTCTCCTCAAAAAGTATTTGATAACCAACCTTAACAGTATAAGAACCATCAAAAGTGTTTACCAAAATAAAATCATCCCTAGGACTCAATTGGATGATTTGAATGTTATTAAGAATCTCTTGGAGTGATGTCACCATATCTTTCAAATCAGGCCTATTATAGGAGATAATATGAGTGAGGTGTTTCCATTAAAACTTACCATTGTTGTAGTAAATGTAATCACTAACTTTGTCACCAGTATGGGAAGAAAGATAAATCTCTAGCTGAGTCCAAGAGCTGTTCTATTGTAAATTTTAAAAATTATCCCATCTATCTTTCTAGAAAATAATATCCTTACCATCACCAAGTTTCCATTTAGAACCCTTCTCAATTCAACCCCTAATTTTGATGAGGTTTTTCTAGAAAATAGATCCATTCGGAAGGTTCTCCTCAATAAGAAAGTTTTGAGAACAATGCTAACCTAAATTCTTGGCTCTGATAATATTAGTTCAGGGCTGATCATCCTTTCATAATCTCCAATCCATTTTAGAGATAAGAGATGCATTCATTTTCCTAATTTTTTTAATACCCAAGCCTCCCATTTTCTTTTGAGAACATGCCTTATCCCATACCACAAGATGGAACCTATTCATAGTCTCAGTACTAGTCCATAAAAAAGTGTTTTTGAATCCTTTTAATTATATCATACACATATGAAGGAATAAATAACATGGACATGATATAAGTGGGAAGATTTTGCAAATTAATCTTAATAATCAAACAATTACTTGCATTAGAGAGAACAACTCCTTTCCAACTAGTAAGTTTATTTTGGAATCTATCAATAAGAGTGTTCCAAACTATCATAGAAACTTTCACCATACCTAAAGGAAGCCCCAAATAAGTACTAGGGAGAGAGTTAATCCTACAGCCTAGAATATGATCAATCTTCCTTTTTTAGTTAGGAGGTGTGTTGAAGAAAAACAAATAACTCTTCTCATAATTGATTTTCCATCCTAAATATTCTTCATATAATTTAAGAATAAGCCTCATCATTTTAGCTTCCAAAATGGTAGCTAGAAGAAGTAGAATTGTATCATCAAAAAATTATTGATGGGAAACAATAAGATCCAGAGAAGTGGGACTAAAACCATTAAGAATCCCCATAGAAATGGCTCTGGTAATAGATAAGTTAAGGATATCCACCATAATAATAATCAAAAGGGGAGAGATGGGGTCCCCTTACCTGATACCTCTACTACTAGAAAAGAATCCCACTAGAGAACCATTAACAATGATATAAATTTTAGGAGTAAAAATGCATGATTTGATGATATTTTTGAAATGAGAATAAAATCCAAATTTATCCAAAACTCTATCAAGGAAAAACCAAGACACTTTGTCAAAAGCTTTATTCATATCCAATTTCATGACCATACCTACCTTTTTACTCCTTTCCATAAAATGGATAGTCTCATGAACCATTACCACCCCATATTGAATGTGTCTGCCTTTGACAAAACCTCCCTATTGTTTGGAAATTAGAACTGGTAAGAGGGGCTAAAATCTCAAAGCCAAAGTCTTAGTAAAAAATTTATACAACACATTGGTGAGACTAATGGGCCTAAAGTCCTTAAAATCTTTGGCTCCATTTTTCTTGGGTATTAACACTATGAAAGTGTTGTTGATCTCCTTAAGAATGTTACCCATTATAAGAAATTCATTAGTGGATTTTAACAAATCTATGGCATAAATATCTTGAAAATCCTAAAAGAAGAAGGCTAAAAATCTATCAGGACCTGGTGATTTGTCTCCTTCCATAGAGAAAACATCCTTATGTAATTCATCAAGAGTAACAAGCTTAGTAATGCCAAGGAAATCCTCTTTTGGGATAAGATTATTAGGAATTGAGTCCAACAAATAAATAGTAGCCTTCTCAAAAAAAGGTGTATTATCATTCAACAAATTCATATAAAAAGATAAAGCCTCCTCTTTAATATTACCAAGATCCATGGTAACAGATCCATCTCTCAAAGAGACCTCAGAGATTATATTATGGGCTCTATGTTTAACAGTGGTCATATGAAAAAAATTAGTATTTTATTCACCTTCCTTAAACCACAAGGCCCTATATTTTTTTTATCTCTAGAAGGATTCTTCATGATCACAAATATTATGGAAATCAGAGAGAAGAGCTTTTTCTAAATGGAAATCTTTGACATTCATACCTTTGGCAACTATTTATTGTTCCTAAGAGGCTAATTCCTCTTTGATTAGCTTTTTTTTTAATATTTATTCAAAAACATTCCTATTCTAGATTCTAAGTTTTTGGATGAAATGGAATTGGGTTGTTCCCTCAACCTCCAGTTTCCACTAATTTTGTATTTTATCGTTCAGCTCTAGTGATTAAGCCACGTTTTTTGAAATTTAAAAGAGGTATGCCCAAATTTAGTAGGAATGGAAATGAAGAGAATAATAGGGTTATGATCTGACCCAATTATGGGTTAAGAAGAAAGATGGACATTTTGACTCAATATCAAATCCATAGAAATAAGAGCTCTGTCAAGTCTAACCTAAATAAGGTCTTCTCCCAATCTTCTATTAAACCATGTGAATGGATTATCATGAAGTTATAAGTCAATGAGATTAGAGAAGGAAATAAAAATTTCAAACTCATCGATGCCTAAAACATAATCAGTGGAACCCCCTTTTTCTTAGAGGGAGTGAGAAGGGTATTAAAGTCTCCCATAATCATCCAATGAAACTCAAGGCAAAGGATTCTAAAACTTTATAGATCTACCCAAAGTTGTCTTCTAAAATAAAGAGTGTTAGATGCATAAATGTTTGAAAGCACCCAAACCAAGCTATTGTCAATATTGTGAAAAATAAGAGCAAGAT